>PVKB01000118.1:892922-1132243 GCA_004027205.1 Ctenodactylus gundi
TTGGTCTATGACGAGTCCGACACCTATGCCTTCTTTCTTTATCCTGCGAATGGCCTTCAGTTCTTTGGAACCCGCCCCAAAGAGTCTTACAACGTCCATCTCCAGCTTCCAGCTCGGGTGGGCTTTTGCCGAGGGGAGGCCGATGACCTGAAGAGAGAAGGACTCTATTTCAGCTTGGCTAGCACTGAACAGACTGTGAAAAATCTTTACCAGTAAGTCATGGGGAGCTTAAAATCCCTTTGCTGTTTGAATGCACAGACTTTTAGGGCAGGGGTCCCCAGTTCCAGGGCTGTAGAACAATATGGATCTGTGGCCTTAAAAGGATCAGGCCACCAGGACAGATGAGCCACAAGCAGGAACTGAGCAGGGAACAAAGCCCCGCCCCCTGAGAGCACGCTCCTATTAGGATCTAATGCTGCTGTTGATTGACAGGAGGCCGGGCTTCACGCCCTCTCCCCTCCTGTGCTCACCATTTCAAAGCCATCCAACAGCCTACTGCAGAACGAACACCCCTCCCCGCCACTACATCCCTGTTTGGGAGAAGGGTCTTCAACTCAGCCAGACCCGGAAGTCACCAAAGTAGGGGACTGTTGTTTTAGGAAGCAGCTGAAATTGAGTGGCCATCAACCCCTAAAATAGGAGCTCAGGGGCTTCTAAAGAAGGTCTTGGGCCAAAACCATGAACTAGCCCCTGGAAAGGTTAAGTTCCCTGATATATATCAATAAAAGATTCTTTATATTTTCTGCCCTATTGGGTTTAGATAGCAGAAACATAGGAGAGAGAGAGAGAGAGAGAGAGAGAGAGAGAGAGAGAGAGTGTGTGTGTGTGTGTGTGTGTGTTTTCAGAGCCCCCTGGGGCTTGCTATGAAAAACATTGCTCTTAGAACCATATAAAAATAGTAACATAGCTGCCTAAGTGGTGGTTTTTTAGGTTAATCATTTTACAGGGGGAATCATTGGAGCTTAGTCTTTCAGACAGATACTGTGAAAAATTAAGAATAATGAAATTCAGAAATTCGAAGACAGAACAAAACAGATTGCTGTGTGTTTAGCAGTCTCAGGACATCTTTATGGCCTCAAAACCTGGCTGGTTTACCACAGGGTAGGCAGTATTGAACCCAGTCCTGAGTTCAGTCACTGGCTTAATCTGTGGATGGGATCAGAAGCCTCAATGCACTAGGCAATCTGGTTAGTGCTAGAATGATC
The DNA here is from genome assembly GCA_004027205.1 of Ctenodactylus gundi. NCBI lineage: Eukaryota > Metazoa > Chordata > Mammalia > Rodentia > Ctenodactylidae > Ctenodactylus > Ctenodactylus gundi. Next base: position 894,128 of record PVKB01000118.1, read on the forward strand.
CTTATTAACCTCGGTGTTTTGGTTTTCCTTTTGTCCTTGCCTTTATTTCTCACCTAGAAAGGAAAAGTGGGCTGTAAACTTGGGTGACAGTGTCTTCCTCCCTGGGTCCTTAGAACCGACAGAACTACAGAAAACTCCCAGCTCAGGCCCTGCACCTAATATCTCCTGAATAAAGATCACCCTTTCTTCCAGGAAATGCAAAAGTATAGTTTCCCAAAAAATTACAGACATATTTACATTCTGAATTCATATTTGAATGTGCAAACATTATGGATTATTTAATTTGTGACCTATAAGCTTCAGAACACATCGGTCACTTCTGGCCCTCTCTCAGTGCTTCTCACATTCCTTGCAGTTTGGCTGGGAGCAGGAACACATTACACCCCTGCTTGCCATCCTGCTCTAGCCGGCCACCGCAGAGGGCTTGGCATCCAGATGTGGCAACTCAGAGGTGGAGAGCTTAAGATTCGCTAAGCAGTCCGCTAAACACTTTCCAGATGTTATCTTAATTAAAAAATTCCCAAGAATTCAAGGTGGTTAAGTATTACTGCTTTCTTAATTTTTACACCCCCCAAAAAAATTCATAAGGAAGTTAAGTAAATTGCCTGTAATCTCAAAGGGGCCAAAGCTGCATTCAAAGTGTGGGTTTGTGTGCTGATCCCCTATTCTCTTTTGTTCCGAATCCTTGTCTCTTTTCCCATTTGTGTGACCCACGTTGGTCGTCCTTAGGCCTCTGTCCAGCCTGCCATTCATTTCAGCCTCTGGGGCAAAGTTACCTTCTTTCTGTCTTTCTCCATGCCTCTCCTCTCTACCCTCCTCTGCTCCTCAGTAGCTTCCAGATACTCCAGCTGCAGGTCACGCCCTTGAAATATATAGATTCTTAAGGCCCAGGCCCTGCATACCAGCAAGGTGTGCTCTGATGAGGTAGACAGACAAACTGGTCAAAAAGCCACAGGCACTAGAGTAAATACCAACATCTGCAAAGGATTGGGGGGCTTGGAGGCCACAGGTGGGTAACATAGTTGTTTTCTCACACTGGAGGTATAAAAGCTCCTAGGAACCAGTGCTTACATGTGTGCACAGCTCACACACACACACACACACACACACACACACACACAGAGCACACTCTCTCATCCCCCCCAGACTTCCCTCATTTTTATCTTTGACACTTCTCAAAATCCCTGAGCTGGGGCTGGGGACATACTTTGCCACGCTTGCCTGGATTTGATTCCCCAGCACCACATCAAATTTGGCTGGGTATGGTGGCGCAGGCCTGTAATCCCAGTACTCAGGATGGTAAAAACAGAAGGGTGGCTGTGAGTTTGGGGCCAGCCTGGGCTACGTAGCGAGTTCAGGACCAGCTTAGAGTATGGAATAAGATCCTGTCTTAAAGCAAAGCGAAACAGAAAAAATATATATATAAAATCTCAGTGTCACACAAGGACAGCAGAATAAGTTATGAGACCAAAATAAAGGACCTAGGGATTTTTAGAAATGTAATTCATGCTTACTAGAAACTATAAACCAATGTTTAGACAGTGCAGAATAATGTTAAATGAAAATAAAAAATTACCTTGATTTCTGCCTCAGATATAATCTGTCTTAGTGATCCTTCCAGGATTCTAGGTATATGCAAAGTCAGTTGGAGGAAAAGAAAGGCAAGGTTATTTTCCTATGGAATGGAATCTTTCTTTTCTTCAAACAAGTCCCATGGAAGCTTATAGGTCACAAATAATCTGTGATGTTTGCACATTCAAATATGAATTGAGAATGTAAATATGTTTGTAATTTTTTGGGAAACTATGCTTTTGCATCTCCTGGGAGAAAGGGTGATTGTTGTTCGGGAGATATTAGGTGCGGGGCTTGAGCTGGGTGTTTTCTGTAGTTTTGTCAGTTCTAACAACCCAGGGAGGAAGACATTGTCACCCAAGTTTACAGCCCACTTTTCCTTTCTAGGTGATAAATTAAGTTCTTCCCATCAGTGTGCTTTCCAAATGACTTTAGACAATAAACTCAAGTTGGTAAATTTCCCATTACTCACAATGAGAGGAGGCATGTTAGGGATTCGAGTTTCTTTAGCAGGCTGTGTGATTTAGCTTTCGTCTACCCTTATTCCTATATTCCTACTCTTTGAAGCTTTTATAGGTTTTGGATTTTAGGTTCAAAGAGAAACTTCTCAGCTGCGACACCTCCTGTGTGGCCCAAAGGCGGTGTCCTCTGACTCCTACGATGGTCTCCTGTCTCAGTTTTTCTTATTTGCTCTCGAAGAAAACACCGACACTAATTCTGATGAACGCATTGAGTGTACACGGGCTGTTGCACCAAGGACCATGGTTGTTTCCTCTCCATAAAGTATGATAGAAAAGTAAAGTGAATATTTAAACTTTTAAAAATGTATTACAGTCAGATCACATTGCCGTTAGGCACCCTCCAAAGAGTCCCGCGTGCTTTGCCCACACTCACTAATGCCACCGTTCTCGCCACTTTCTGAAGCAGTTCTGGAGTTCTACTTTTGTGTCTGTAGTTACGCTGTTGTGACCACGCCCCTGTCTTGAGCCGATTTAAAGCACCTCTCATGGGTGGTTTTGACTTTGGCAAAGAACCAAAAATCATGAGAGGTGTTAGATTCAGGGAGTATGGTGGATGAGGAAGGAATGAAAATCTCAAGCTGAAATGAAAATACTGTTGCTCTGGGCATTCAGACAAACATGGTAAAATACGCACTCCAAAGGGCAACGACCTCTTGGCCTCACATTATTGAGTGAATTTTTTATTATCTTTTTTATTCGTTGGTTATTAGTCATTCTTGTTCCTCATTGCTGACTTTTCAGGAAATTCCATAGCCTGGGAGAATTAGAGTGTGGTGTTTTGTACAAACACAGACAAGGACACACACTGGTGTATCCAAGCTAGCCAGACTCCTGTTTGCTCAAGTTTTCTCTGAATTTTAGAAGTCGATGTATAATTGTTCTCTCCAGAATGCATGCTTGACTTTAAAATATAGGATCATTGGAATGTTTGAAAGACGGTCACAGAGTCTGTATTTCTTGCTGTAGGAGAAAAGGAGTAATCCATTTCCAGATAGTAATCCATTTCCAGGAAGACTTCTACCTGTGACTGCTTTCATTTTAATTACCTTATGTTCTTATTTACCCCCTTAATTTTGCTCTGTGTTTGCTCAATTTTTTTTAGACTTAGACATACCACCCCTCACACACACATACACACACTTGTATTTGTTTGCATTGACTGACCCTTCTCTGTCTATTAATAGTTCAGTCCCTGCGAACAAATAGTGAAATGTCTTCAGTGTTCTATAGAACAGTGATCATTCCTACACTGATTGGCTGGAGCACGGGCTTTGGTGCTAAGGCTGAGTTCAGTCCAGGCCCTACCAATTGTCGGTTATGTGGTCTCAAAGAGTTAATCTCTCTACATCTGGTTTTTTTCTCTCTTTAGTTATTTATGGCCACAGTCCCTTCCTTGTAGGGCGAAGTGAATATTGCCACATACTTGGAACAGGGGGTGGCACATGGCCAAAGCTTATAGCATTCGTTACTGTTTTAAGTGTCTGGTGAGGAATTTTAAGCATTTTTTTTTCTTACATTACAAGTTTTCAGACAAGTTGAGAGAAGATGAAACATTCCCCTTGCTCCCTCTTTGTTTTCAAATCGCCAAATTTTAGATAAAACATTTTGGATTTGGGATGCAGAGCAGGTTTGTAACCTGATGGTGTGGCATTCTAAAGGTGATGTTAAATAAAAGGTGGTTTACCTCAAAATTCTGGTATAACCCTTTTAGAGATTATAGAAGTTTACTTTCACTTGATGTTATATCCCAGGAAAGCTCCTGACCTGATCCTACTGTCTTTTAGCTTTAAATTAAACCATTCACTTTTGTGAGAAGGTGGTTGTCTTAGGAAGTTTACTGCCTCTGGACACAATAGCCACAAATTTAAAAAGAGGTTTATTACAGCTTTTATTTTCAGATCTCAGTCTACGCATGGTCGCCTGGCTCCACAGCAGAATAGGCAGTGGCAGAAAGACGTGACTGAGGAAAGCTGCACGTTCCACAGCAGCCATGAAGCAGAGAGAGCAGGATTGGGGACGAGAATGCGCCTTCCCAAGGCACACCCCACGTGACCCACCCCCAACTGGGACCCAGCTTCTGACAGTTCAGGAAACCAGTAGTAGAGCACTCCCCCGACCATGATCCAATCACCTTTCCAATACACAGGACTTTAGGGGGACATTTTAGATTTAAACCATAACAGAGACTCAGTGGACCTTTTTGTTACAATGAACTCTTTCCTTTCTCTTTAGGCTGAGCAACATGGGGATTCCGGGCGTGTGGGCCTTTCACATCGGGAGTAGCTCCCCTCTGGACAACGTCAGGCCATCCGTAGTGGGAGGAGGAGACCTTTCCAGTGCCCACTCTCTGGCTCCCCGGGACCCTTCTTTCAGCCACTCTGCGGCCCTGGAGAGGGACTACACTGAGGACAACTTGGATTATTATGATGAGAATGAGGAGGAAGTTGAGTACCCGCTGAGTGAACCAGAGGAGACTGCAGGTGGTCAGAGCAGAGTCCACGTGTCCTTTCACTCCAACACCCACCCAGGCTTGGGAGGTTCTGACACAGCCTCCCCTTCGACTTCCTCAGCACCTAGTGGCTGGCCGTCCTACCACAGAGGACAGTCTGCCACCATGGATGCTGCTGCCCAAGAGGCAGCATCTCCAGGGGAAGCAGAGATCCTGGATTTAAAAGGCCAAGTGCAGCCTCGCAATCAGATAGGGAACGGAAGCCCAGCGCCCCCCGAGGTCGATGGCGATTCTCTGGGTCCTTCCTGGGAGCACCCAGCACCCCACCCTGCAGACAGAAGCATCCAGCCCTACCCAGTTGGAGGGGCTTTGCCTTGGGACCACCATGTTCCTATAGCCCATCCCGGAGGAGAAGCTCTTCTAAATCACCCCGTGTCAGGCCACACTCCACCCTTGAGTCACGGAAGGTACTTGGGAGTGGAAGGTGATGCCAGTTCCGGTATAGAGGGTAAGTGCATCAGAAAACCCAGCTGACATTGTGTGGATTTTGCATTGTGATTTTTTTCGGCTCTCTTCAGCGAGTATGTAAAAACTTTAGCAAGAAGTTCAGAACTGGTTCTTCTACTCCCTGTGTTTTGAGAGATCAGTTTCCTTTGCCAAATAAATCCTGGCAGGAGGGGTCTGGTTGGAATCTCTTGACCATTAATAATGTGTTTTTAAGAAGCTAGGCCCCATGGAGTGAGTGGGGAAGGACCGGGGCTGCTTGTGCCTGTTCTTCTGTCAACTGGGATGAAGAGCTTGACTTTGAGCATTCAGCAAATGTGGAAGGTTTTTGAGACTTTACACATACTGAAGTGAGTGACAGGCCTGTCATCCCAGGACTCTGGGAAGCTGAGGCAGGAGAATCACAAGTTGGAGTCCAGTGTGGGCAACTTAGCAAGACCTTGTCTCAAAATCAAAAAGGAAAATGGATTGCAGATGTAGCTCAGTGTGAAGGCCCTTGGCTTGATCCCCAGTACCACACAACAACAACAAAGAACAAAAATACTGGAAAGCTGGGAGCTTTAGTTTGCACAGTGAGTTGTGCGGCCTTGGTTAGAGAGACACTGCGATGCTTGGGTGAGGTCAGCGCGGGGTGGGGGGGGGGGTGAGGGTGGGGGAGGATGGAGCCACACCTGCGTTTCTTTTCCTTTCTGGTTCATTGCCATGCAGCTGTGGCATCCGCCTCCCCAGGCTTGTTCTTGTTTCCTGACTCACTGACCCGGCTGGGAGGCTCTAAGAGAGATGCAGAGGGAATGCAGGGCTTGGACAGCATGGACTCTGAGTCCTTGCTTGAAGACTTGTCACCTCAGCTTTGACCACCAGGCAGGGATGTAAAGCCCTGAATGGGAAACTGACCACACATGCATCTCTCAGTTCCAGGATCTGAGCATCTCCACTAGAGGGGAGAGCTCAGAGGTGAAAACTGTCTTCCAAACTTCCTGTATTTTTTCTCATTCTGTTTCTTGTGCTTCTTGTGACGAAAGCACACGGCCCTTGCCTTCTGGGCTCGCTGTGTTACCCAGCGTGGGCACTTTGCTTGGAGAGGTTCTTATACTCAGGGGGAAGGAAACAGTTTGTGACTAAGGTGACTGAGGAATGATCCGAGGAAAAATGCTGGTGTCCCACTTAAGGGTTTTTGCTCTTACATTTTAGTGTGCGTGTTGGCTATACAAATTAATGGCTTAATTTCAGCAGACCTGTATGTGTGCATCGCATGCTTTGATCGACCCGCTGTCTCTCCTCTTGCTGGCCTTCCCTGTACTTTCATAGCTTTTGGGGCAGGAGGTTACTGTGTTTAATGTATTCTGATCATTTTCTCATCCTGTCTCACCTGCCCTTACTCTCTTTCTCTCCTTCCTACATCTTCAAGGCCACTCACGTAACATTCAAGTCTCCAACTTCTCTTAAGTACCAAGGAGGGTTAGAGGAGGTGGTGCGGATGAGGCTGTGAGCGTCTGTGCTAGCTGGTTCATGAAAAACGGCTGCTGTTACTGGTTCTAGAACATGTAAACTGGGGGGATGGCGCAGAGAAAGAAGAAGGTGCTGATTCAAGATATGTGCCTTCTTTGTGTCTGGTGGGCCACGTTTCACAGTTGGAGATGTGAGTTGTATAGGAAGATATCAGAATATTTCAGGTTCTCTGCAGTTGCCAGAATTTTTGGACTAAGTTCACTATCTAAAGAGATTTTAAAGCCAAGTATCTAAGATTTTCAAGAAGGGATGTGGAGGAAATGATGTGTTCCTCAGTGACCTTCCATATTTGGGTTGTGATTTCCTGTCCTGGGAAGTGGTTAAAAAAAAAAAAAAACCAGAAAAAAAAAAGAGTTCACCAAGCTGTCCATTAGGTAGTTAAAAGGTGCTGGCTACACTGTGTTGAGCTGGGAGAGACTGAAGTCCTGGTAATACAGGCGAAGGTTTGAGGATCTGGATCTGAGAACCCCAGGCAGCAGCCTTGACCCTTGAGGCGCATGAGCTGTGATAGTTATCAGCCACCCAGTGTCATCTACTCCAGACAAATGCATCTGAAAAGTGGAGTGATGCATTGAGACTTTTAAGGAAAAAAGGAGCATTAGAAGTTTTTAAGTTTTGGAAAAGAAAAAGAACAGCGTTAAAAAAAGGAATTTAGGTAGATGTGGGAAGTATAGAAATGTGCAATTGGTAAACACTTCTTTTTTTGCAGTGAAGTGTGTGTGTGTTCCAAAGAAAGCATTGTAAGCCCAGAGTTGCATCAGATAAATGTGGGCTCACCAGGACATTAGTGGGAGGTAGCTGTAGAGACCCACAGAACCTGGGGCCTGCAGAACATGCACACCTCATTAAGCAGTTAGGAGACTTAACATTGGGCTTAAGTAGTTGTCTTGCTAACCCAGGAAATGAAGATTTAGTTCAAGGTCCAGAAAGTCTCTCTTCGTTTTATTTTAATTATTTTTATCTTCCTTTTTCTTTTCTTCTTCTTCTTTTTTTTTAATTTAGAAGTCTAGATTCTTTTCATGTTGTGTCTATTAGCCACTGTCCTATAGCTGGAACAAAATACCTGACACCCATGACTTAGGAGAGGTTTATTTGGCTTATAGTTCCCAGTGGGCTCACTCCATGGTTGGCTGGTCCCATGGCTGAAAAAGCATGATGGAAGGGGAATGCTGCTTGCCCCATGGCTGCAGGAATCAGAAAGAGAAGGCAGGAGCTGATTATAAGAATGCACTCTTCCAGGTCCCATCCCCAGGGAGCCAACTCCATCTTCAAACTCCATTCAGCACAGTCAGCTATCGAGTGCATCACTAAAGGGTAGATCCACTGAAGAGCGTAGCGTCTCCATAATCCAGTCACTTCCAACTTGTGAGACTTTGGGTGGTGTCTTAGTTACTTTTTCGTTTCTGTGACTCAGTATCCAACATCCACAAATTTAGGGCAGGGAAGGTTTATTTTAGCTCATGGTTTCAGAAGGTCACAGTCCACTCAGGGAGGCTGCCAGTCATGGAAGTACATGGCAGAGGCAGAGGTGGAGGCAGCAGTAAACATTTATTGTGTGCCCACTGGTTCTATACCTGTGGACTTCACTTTAGACTGTGTTGTCATGGTTAGTCCTCAGGATTGCCTGAGGTGTGTACTATTGCCGCTCCTGTCGTGCAGAGGCAGAAACTGATGGCTGAAGTATATAATGTATATAATGATTTGCTTGGTAAGAGGCAAAGCAAGGCTGCAGTAAAGCCAGGACAGAGTGAGGGAGAGCTTTAATGTACTGGAGCGAGGGTTCCTGGCAGAGGGGCAGGATCAGTGGAGGTTACTGGAGTCAGGAAGGCCCTGACAAGGGAGGAGAGCTTGAGCCAGGCCTCAGGGTCAGGTTGGAGTCTGAAGTAGGAGAGAGGAAAGGTGTGAAAACATTGTAGACAGAAGAGTGACAAGAGTAGAGGTCAGAGGTAGAAATACAGCGGGAAACAGGGAGGGGATGGCCTGGAAGGGAGTTGCCAGGGAGGTCTTGAGCTGACTGGGCCCAGAGACTGCAGCCTCCTGAGGTTAGCTTCTGGAGTCTTAGACATTCATAAGCCTGCTGAAGTGCTGCTGTTAGAAGCTGTGAGCATTAATGATGATATATGAGCCTCATTGGCTTAAGAAATGCCTAGCGAATTAGCAGAGCATGTTCCTGGCTGTGGCTAGGTGGATCATTTCTAGGATCTGCATTGGGTCCTCGCCCTTACCCAGTTCCTCACTGGTACTATTCCCCCACTCTGCTCCCGTGAACTTAGCAGATTTGCTTCACGACACCCTTCTCCCTTGATTTCCTGCCTTGGAGTCAGCATACCATAGACTGAATCCCCCAAAACCCTAAGCTAAATTAAACTTGTACTCAAGTTGTGAGTTTTGGGTATTGTGTCCATCAATGGAAGAGGTAACCAATATGGAAGCTTCGTTCAGTCTTGCTCTGCATGAAGCACTAGCGAGAGGGCCACCAGGCTTTCAGTAAGTCTTGTACTCATGCCCACTGGGAGTCTTCTTTGTGCTTGGATGGCAGTTGTTCTGGGAGGGCCCAGTGTGTGAGCAGGGACTTCTGCAGCCTTGAGTCCCCTCCAGTCCTGGCCTTGGGAGAGGACTCAGCACCGAGTTGCTCCCTGGCTGTGTACCCTGGGAGGAGCTCCAGCTGGCTGTGTGCCCAGGGCTGGCCCCTAGGCACAAGGGCCCCTCTTCTTTGTGCACCAACATCCAGGTTGTTGCGTGTGCAGGTAGACTCCCTGTTCTCGGGAAGATGCTGCATGGGGAAGGTCCTGTTCTCTCTGGAGAAATGAAGACATAGCCTGTTAGTGTTATGACAGCTGGTGTAAATTGCCACCCCAGGATCCTGATCACCACTAGCATCAACTAGGTACCACATACATATGAAGTGTAATCAAAATATATGGTGAATGTTTAAATTTATCACAGTAAAAGACACACTGGCATTAGCCTTCAAAGCAGCCCCCCTCACACCGAGCACACTTAGCTTTCTTGCCCACGTCTGAGGCAGTTCTGGAAGTCCTCTTTCCGAAGTGTCTTCGTGAGCTATGATCAGAAGTTCAGTGAGTGCAGCGTCTGAGTGCTGTCCAACAGAATGGCAGGCTGCAGAAGGTGGGGCCTTCATCCCTTATCCACCAGATCTGGCACCGGACAACTTCTGGCTGTTCTCCCAAGTCAGACGGCCGTGCAAGGTAAATGTTAGTTCAGGGTATTGAGGCGGCCTCCATAGTGCAGCTGCAGGACCACACAGAAGAGGATCTCCAGAACTGCTGGCGTTTGAAGCCAGCGGGCGTATTTTTGAGGGGGATTAATGATGATATGTCTTTTACAGTCATTTTTTCTTTTCAAATTTAAACATTTACTACCATATTTTTTGATCATCCTCTATACATCAAAAATAACCACAGGGGCAGGGAGGAGAAGCATGCTACTGGTGTTTACTATGAATTAGGTGTTCTTCCTCTTAGCCTACTGTTCTGGCTGGTGGGGACACTTAGAAAAAAATCTGCCTTACAGTGCAAGTGTTGGCATTGTTTTAGAGGGAGCTGTACAAGTTGTTAAAAGAGTAAGTTATGCCAGCCGCTAGAGGGCAGCCCATGCGGAAAGCCCTCTGTCCTCCATGATGAAGAACTTGAGCTACACAGCCCAGCCTGCTCACCTCCCGTGGCTGGGCCAGAGCCCCCAGGGAGTTAGGAGAGCAGGCAGGGCCCGGGCTGAGGGCAAGTGCTGAAGTGTTGCTGGAAAATGAAGATGGAAGGATGGGTGAGAACAAGTGTACAAGAGTTTTTTCTATTTTTGTTAAAAATTCCCTGTTAGGACACACCCCAGGTACTTTGGCAGTACCACTGGTTCTTTTTGCTTATGCTTCTCCAGTCCATTTTCCTTTCTATTACAGGGCATGAGAAGAGTAAAAAAACATTACATAAAAAAAAAAAGCAAGTTTTAAAAAATCCTCACGTTAAGATTCCTTTGACAACTGACCAACCTCAGTGCAGGGATTTGCAACACATTGAGCTCATTCAAACCAGGGTGTTTCTGCCCCCTGCGGTGCACTCTGATGCCAGTGGGCTCCTCTCTGCATCATGTGGACCGTCCAGAGCTGGAGATCCCGGCAGAGGCTCTAGCAAGGCCTGCCTGTGCGCGTGAGGTTAGCAGAGGAGGCCATGGAATAAAAACTGTATTTCTCCAAGTGTGGGCTCCAGTCCACCTCCATGTAACTCACTGGGCCCTGGTGAAAAACACTTCTTTCCTCTCCCTCTTGCACCTTCAAACCAGAATCTGCATTTTAAAGCCAGGACCTCTGCTGGTATGGATGCGGGCTGGCCTGGAGTCCCGCTGGTGTAACAGGAAGCATATGCTTTAGATGCAGAAAACGGCATCTGATAGAGCAAAGACAGGCCCAGAAGAACCAAAAATATGGCTGGCAGTGAGAGCCTGTGGAGTGAAAGTTTATTGCCCCTGTGACCTGAAGCCTGGGTAGCAGGTGGAGGCATAGGGCATAGGGCTAAGGGATAAGGAAGGGGATAAATGGGGATAAATGATAGATAAGATCTGAGCACACAAAGGGAACGTAAATGGGTGACTGTGGTGTAAACAGCGTTTGTGCGGTGTGGGTAGATCAGCCAGCATGAGCGTTAGGGATTGGGTGGAAGAGGACAAAACAGAGTTGTCTGATAGGTTGGGAGAGCAGGCGGGTGGGCTGTGGACTGAGAGAAGGGACCCCCCGGGGGTCAGGTTGTCATTATCGATTAGCCATCATCAGCCCAGGCCACAGAGTTGTTACTTGGGGCTGAAGAAATCCGGTTATAGTCATCTGTAAGCCAAGGTCATACACGAGAGCCGAACTCTTAGTGTGAGAATGGTGGAGAAGTTCAGCACAGCAGTCACAGCGTGGGAACCCCAAGGTGGGTGTCTGTGGGCCTCGGTGTTCTCATCATAGAATAGAGGTATCTCTTTATTACAATAGGATGAAGGTGTAGAAACACATTAATATGACAGTGTAAAGAGGGGCACAAGTGGCCATGGAGGAGAAGTGGCACTTCGTGTTGGGATGAACTTACTGCTCAGCTTGTCCACTGGGATTCAGAGCTGGATGCCGAGGTTTCAAATACAGCGATCTCTGAATCTACGTAGGATTCTCACAGGAATTTGAGCAGTCACTTTGGCCAGAAGGCTGACTCCTCCTGCTTTGGCTAGATCAGTGTGTGTGCGGTCATGTGTGCAGTTCCAGCTTTCCCTTTGTCTTAGTCATATTCTTAGGGCTGAGACATAGTTCCTGACACCCACATGTACAACATCCTCTGTAAGAAGGAGAGGTTTATTTTAGCTCAGATTCAGAGTTCTCAGTTCATGCACAGCTGGCCAGATCTGAGGCAGAAAGGGCCATTGTGGAAGGGCTGGTGGAGGACGGCTGCTCCTCCCATCATGGCCAGGAGCAGAGAAAAAGGGAAGGGGCCGGGGACAAGAATGCACCTTTTACGGCACACCCTGTGTGACCCATTCCTCCAGTCAGGCCCTGTCTCCTAACAGCGCATGGACTACTGATGAGTATAGCGCCCCCAGGATCCAGTCATCTTCTAAAAACATGAGACTTCTCGGGGACATTTTTGATTTGAGCCCTAACTCCTGTCATCAGGGCAGGGATCTGCTGCTATATTTCTTCTTTACTAAAGGATGTTCGTGTCTCATGATTTCGTGATAATCAGCTCTGAGTTCCACTTTCCTGGTGGATAGCCAGGGATAGATGCAGGACCATCCCCCAACAGGCTACCCCTCCCCCTCCTCCAGACGCTGCTGAGTGATCACATTAAACTCATTAACTGCACTAGGGGTCAATTCTTAGCTCCCAAACGGGAAGCTCATGAGTATCTCGTGTGCCAGCATTCATCAGCATTCAAATCACTTGGGGAGGGAGAACGGGCCAATTCCTGGGATCTAACCAGGGAGTTGGATTTGGCAGGTCAGAGGTAAGCCTTGGAGTTTGCTTTTTTTTTTTTTTTTTTTAATCAGGCATTTTGGGTAATCCTAATGCAATGGTTGTCAGAGTCCACAGGGAGACGCGCAGCTCTCCCTGTGAGGCAAGGGTGCACGCTGTCAACAGGGCTGGGATGAATGTTCCTCTGCTCTCAGCAGTGCCCAAAACCCATGATCCCTCACAACCTTGCCCTCCACCCCTCTGGTGTCCCCGGCCAGGCCTCAAATGTCTTTCTGAACTCCCCCCTCTTTTTCTACATCCCCCTATCAAAGCCATCAGCAAACCCTCTTGGTTCCACCTCCAAAACATCTGGATCTGGTCCTTTCTTGTGTTTCTACTGACACTTCTTAGGACCAAGGCACCAGCTTATCTACTAAGAGTCAAACCCTGCCACTCCTCAGTGGGGAACCTGCCAGCAGCCTGTCATCTCACTCGGACCAAGTCCTTCCTCAGACCCTGCATCAGTGGCCTCGGCTGCCTCTGAGGCCACCTGTCCTTGCCCATGGCTCGTCCCTGCCCTTCTCCAGACCCTTGCTCAAACGTCCCCATCTCCCAAGGTTCATGCCTATGAAAAGCAGAAAGTGCCAGGATCCTAGCTCTAACCACGATCTCTGAACCAGTGCCCGACCTAGAGAGTGTACTCAATTATTGAATGAATAAAAGAAACCTGCAGGAGGTTGTTACTTTTCACCTAATAAGCTGCAGTGTGTCAAGCGTGTGCACCTGGGCATGGAGGGAGGCGTGGAAGAGCCGTTAAAAGGAGCCAACCACCGTCGTTCTCTCGTGCGGCTGCCGTAGGGCTGGAAGTGTGAGTATGTGCTTGGCTTAGGAAGTTTTTTCCTAAAAATACAATTTTCCATAAATAGCTATTTGCAGAGATTCTCACCACTAGCTTACCAATATCGTAATTGTAGTTTGAGTTTCGTAATAGTTTTTGTGGGCGCCTAGACATTTTTAAAAATTGTATTCATTGCAGTACTGGGAGTTGAACACAGGGACCTCCTGGCCCTGAGGCTCATCTCCCTAGCTCTTATTTTAATAGTTTGAGACAGAGCCTTGCGAAGTTTCCCAGGCCGGCCTCAAATGAGCAGTTCTTTGACCTCATTTTCCTAAGTAGATGGAATCATGGGCATTTTCTTTTCTGTAGAAAGATAGTTTGATTTCTAATTAACTTGTAACACGATGCCTCATTGCATGTGTAAGTTGCTGGTTGGATTGCTGCTGTCTCTTTACCTGCATAAAAGCTAAGGCTCCCCCTTTTTTAGTTAAATTAACCTAACTCTGGTTCTAAGTCTCCTCCAGTGCCAATCTCCCTGACTCATAACCCATTAGAAAGTGGGTCAAAGAACAAGCCTTCTCCAAACAATAGAAGTCAGGGAAATCCAACACAAATCCATCACTTCCTCGGCTGCAGGCAGAGCAGCTTGTAGCGTTTGGTTTTATTTTTACCTGAATTTCCTGAAAATGGCTGCCTTTTAGACCTGCAGCGCATTGCCTTTTGCCTTGATGTTCAGAATAGTAAGAAAAGGAAGTTCTACCACGCTGTTTGTTGTAGGGATGTCCTCCTGATTTTAGATGTGAGACACAGTGCCTGCCTGTGGTTTCCAAAGATGGGGAGCTCGAGGCTTGGGGCTTAGGCCCCGCTGCAGCCCCTCCCGCTTCTGTCCCTTGGCAGGAACACACCTGGAGGTGCTCTCCACCCCTGGCTCCAGCTTTCTGAGCTGGAGAAAGCCAAGGCTGGTCATTATCACTGCTGAATTTTGTCTCTCTGTCTCTCTGTCTCTCCCCCTCTCTCTCTCTCTCCCTCTCTCTCTCTCTCTGTCTCTCTGTCTGTCTCTCTCTCTGTCCGTTCATCTGTCCGTCCGTCTCTGTCCATCTGTCTGTCTTTCTGTCTCTGTCTCTCTTTGTCTCTGTCAATCTGTCTTTCTCTCTGTCTCCCTCCCTCTCCTTCCTTCACCCTCCCTCCCTGTTTCTCTCTCTGTCTCTCTTTTGGTTTTGCCTGTTACTTCGCTGGCTGTTGTGCTGTGGTTACTAGGCATGTGACCTGGTAGGCATGGGTCACTGGGGCTTAGCCTGGAAAGGGGGGGACATGAGGCTTGGCCCGCAAGGGGTGAATCACTGAGACATGACCCGGAAGGGTATGTGCTAGCCCTGCCCTTCCTCCAGGCTTTACTTCCATCTGCCATGCAGTGAAGAGCTCTCCTGCTGCACCCACCATGTGTGTTCAGCATTGCCGGCCACCATGTGTGGACTGTGACCTTCTGAAACTGTAAGCTAAAATAAATCTTTCCTCCCTTAAAGTGAGGATGTCAGGTATTTCTGTCCTAGCAACGAGAAAGTAACTAAGACACTGTTTTTAAAAAAGTTGTTTGTCTGATTTTCTATTTTTATCAAACAAATTCCTGAGCCAAGCCATCAGGTCCCTGTACCAAATCTCGAATCATCAACTTCATTCTTCCTATGTTCCAAATCAGATTTCCACTCCAGTCCCGGTTGTCTGACCTGCTAGCTCAGCTCACTGCTTTTTAAGGATATGTCAGTACTCACAAATTGCTGCTTTACTTTTCACCTGTGTCCTTTTTTAGGGTCCGCATAATCTCTGCCCTCATCTGCCATTAAGACTGATATACAAAATCTGATTCCACCTTTCCATTGCTGATGAACGCCCAACACCTGATCTGGTTCCTAAACTTGTGCTTGCATTTTTTTCTTTGCTCCTTTGTTTGTTTCTGTAGTTAGGACCTGGTGAGGGTGAGGATGAGGCGCTAGTAAAGGGTAGAGATTAAGATTCTGGAGCCCTATTTTCTGGGTTCAAATCCACTTTGGGGATGTGTTGTGTGATTTTGGGTAAGTCCTTTAATCTTGCCTCAGTTTTATTTCAAAACACTGATCAAAAATAATCCCTGCTACCTGGGGCTCTTGTGCAAAATGAGTTAAAGCTCATGGAAGAGTATCTGGTATATATTAGGCACGATTTACATGTTTAGTCATGTTTTCACCTGTGGACAGTCTTTATAGTGGCTGTATTGCTGCACATGTGGTGCTCTGTCTCCCTTGAGTTTTCTGTTCTTCCCTGAAAACTAGGTAAATACTGAAATTTCCTTCCTTCCTCTCCTGTTGTTCCTTTGTAGGCCGAGACCTGCGCCACATCTGTGACCAGTTTTTTTTCTAAGTGTAGGGGGTCTTTGTCCTTAAGAGCTGGCACACAGTGCCAGCATCTCCCAGTAGAATTTATGCTACCCCTCTTTGTTAATATGCTGCTGGGGTCTCTAACACCCTCCAGCTCCAGGGGACATGGGAGCAGAGATGTGCACAGCCACTTCGCCTTCTAGAGGCCGTGCTAGGATGCTGGGGACTGGCTTATTCCCAGTTTTCTGAGTGAAAGTATCCTCGCATCCACCTGCCACCTCCCAGCCACGCCTCACTGCCGTGGCCATTTTTCCTTATGGACAATGGCCCTTGCTTCAGTTCGCTTTTTTCCTGGTAGTAGAAATAGCTTTATATTTTCTTCTGTTTTAATGGCAGAATAAGTAGGAGATGGGAGCCTCGGTGCTGGGTCTGCTGTGGTTTCCTAGAAATGTCTCACCTGTAACCCAAGCTCTGTACTGCCGCGTGGAAGTCATGCTGTGCTCTGCCCTTCACCCCTGACCCTGCATGCTAACGGTGTGATTCCATGCTCCTGTCCCCGCTGCATTCCCTTTTCCCCACTCTGACTTTACCATAGCTGCATATACATTACATAAGGCCCTTCTTTCTTCAAAAACTCCCGGGAAGTGAGACTGTCGAGGTTTTGTGTTTTTTTGTTTTTTGGTTTTTTTTTTTTTTTTTTTTTTTTTTTTTTTTTTTTTTTTTTTTTTTTTTTTTTTTTTTTTTTTTTTTTTTTTTTTTTTTTTTTTTTTTTTTTTTTTTTTTTTTTTTTTTTTTTGGTGCTAGTGATTGGGCCTAGGGCATTGACACTGAGCTACATCCCCAGCCCACTTCTCTCTTTTGAGACAGGGTCTCACCAGGCTGCTAAGTTGCCCAGGCAGGGCTTGAATTTGCCATCCTCCTGCCTTCCAGAGTGTGGCCTTTGCAGGCCTGTGCCACACTGGGCCCAGCAAGGTATTATTTTTTTTTTAAATCCGTGGTACATAGCAGAAGAGAGGACCTGTTAGGCGCACTCTGTCTGTTCTTAACGGGTCACTGCGTAGATGGAATCACACGCCGTTTCTGGTATTTGGCCACGTGTGACGCACAGAAATGATGCCGTGAAGGTGGCCATGGCACGTGGTTCCTGGTCACGTTCACGGTCAGCCCTCAGGCCAGGCATGTGCTGCGGCTCACCTCAGTTTCCCAAGGCTGCAGGGACACCCTGATGGGAGCAAGGGGCTCCTCGCCAGAAGACAAAACAAATGGATTCTCCGGGGTCCGATGTTATTCTTATAAACTTACGGACCCTGTTTGTTACAGCCCACACCGGTTCCACGGAGCAGATGCCGCGTCCACGAGGCAGCTGGGCAGCCCCGGTGCTGGCGTCGCGCGTGCCCCTAACCGGAGTTTGTTTTTCAGCTCGCACCCACGACGCGGCCAGCAAGGACACCTGCGAACGTAGCCACGGCCAGTGCTCCCGGGACGCCTTCTGCACGGACTACGCCACCGGCTTCTGCTGCCACTGCCAGTCCAGGTTTTACGGAGATGGGAAGCACTGCCTGCCTGAAGGTGCTTGGCGGGGCCGCGCGTGGTCCTGCTCCTTAGGCCGCCCTGCAGCGCGTCCTGCTTAGGGCCTTACACCTGCGCTCCATCAGAGCCCCAGCAGCCAGCAGGTGCCTAATGTTGCAGGAGTAGGCAGATTCCGGCTGATTTCCCAACTTGGATATGTCGCCCCTCCAGATCCTTTGATCCAAAAGGCAGTGGGCACAGGGAGTCTGGAAAAGAGATTGCAGGCCTTTTTTTTTTTTTTTTTTTTTTAACAGAACCCCAGGCCCTTTGCACTGAGTTACCTCTTTGGCCCATTTATATTTTTATTTTAAAACAGGGTCTGTCTGAGTTTCCCAGACGGGGCTTGATCTTAAAATACTTCTGCCTCAGTTTCCCAGAGTGCTGGGATTACAGGTCTGTGCCACCAGACCCAGCGAAAGTACTATCTTATAAATGGATAGTTGGTTATTTAGGGAATCTCTCAGATGGTTTGCTAGCAGGAGTTTCGGGGGCTAGAGGAGGGATTATCCTGCCTTGGTACGCCCGTGCCTGGTGGCCCAGGTTGATGAGGTGTCCTGCCTCCTAGGAGCGCCTCACCGCGTCAACGGGAAGGTGAGCGGCCACCTGCATGTGGGCCACGCGCCCGTGCACTTCACTGATGTGGACCTGCACGCTTACGTCGTGGGCAACGACGGCAGAGCCTACACGGCCATCAGCCACGTCCCGCCACCCGCGGCCCAGGCCCTCCTGCCCCTCACTCCCATTGGGGGCCTGTTCGGCTGGCTCTTTGCCTTGGAAAAGCCGGGCTTCGAGAACGGCTTCAGCCTCACAGGTGAGCAGGGCCGTGAGGGGGCAGAGGGCACTGCTTTGGGGCTCCTTTCCTGGTGGCGGGGTGCCTTTTCCTGCAGAGAAATGGGGCTTACTGACTGTTGAACTCAGATGTAGAGTTCCTCATATCCAGTAGTAGTTGGGAGCAGTTTGGCCTTGCACAATGATGGATTTATTTAGAAAAACGATTGCTTCTAAATGTGCTTCCGGCTACTGAGAATAGGAATGCTTTCATCTGGGGCCCTGGTTTTCTCTTATGCCGATTTGTTGATCAGGCTTTGTTAGAGCTGCTGGGTTCTGATCTGTGTAGGAGGAATATAGAAATGGAGCCTACCGGGCACCTGGAAATGGTTTTCCCGCATGGGGAGGGGGTCTTCTTTGAGTAGCTCCATGCCCCTGCCCTGGGGGAATGTGGGCCAGGGCTTTTCAGACTTCTGTCTGCATACAGATCACCTGGGTGGCTGGTGGGACTGCAAATTCTGACTCCCTAGGCCTGAGTGCTGGGATTACAGGTGGGTGCCACCACGCCCTGCTAATTTTAATGTGGTGCTTGGGAGTCAAACCCAGGACCTTGTGCATGCTAGACAAACAGTTTAACCACTGAGATATGCCCCTATCCTGCCCCCACCCCCAAGATATTACCATGATTAAGCAAAGCCTCTCTTAACTCCAGTTCTGTTTTTGCTGTTTTGTGTATTGGTTTTGTTTTCTTCAATTTCCAGGTGCCACTTTTACCCATGAATTGGAAGTGACTTTCTACCCAGGAGAAGAGAGGGCTTGGATCACCCAAACTGCTGAGGGTCTAGACCCAGAGAACTACCTGACCATTAAGACCAACATTCGAGGCCAGGTGCCCTATGTTCCAGCAAATTTCACAGCGCACATTGCCCCTTACAAGGAACTTTACCATTACTCTGATTCTGGTACGTGTGACGAGTTTCCACATCTATCAAATGGGGATGGGGCCAGCCTCACAAGACAGTGTCAATAAGTACCTACACAGAATGTTATAGAATAGGCTTCTTGGCTCCAGGGACCCGTTTTGTGGAAGACAAACCTTCCACAGAGGGGTGGGAGGTTGTGGGGGAGAGTAGGGGGAGCGTCTCTAGCATCACCCCTCAGCTCCGCCTCAGCTCATCAGGCCTAAGGCTGTCATAAGGAGTGTGCACCCCAGATCCCTCGCATGTGTGACACACAGTTCAGTCCTGCTCCTGTGAGAATTCAGCGCCACAGCTGACGTCAGGAGGTGGAGCTCGGGTGACCACATGAGTGATGGGGGCAGCTGTAAATACAGGTAACGTTTTGCTCTCTGGCCTCTGGCTATGCTGGCCCAGCTCCTAACCAGGCCACAGACTGGACCAGTATGGGTCTGTGGGGGGACAGTGGTTGGGGATGTTGGTTCTGGAATAATGACACATAAAATGAGGTTTTATTCTTATAAAAGCTATAACATGTGTGAACTGTGTGCTGGCTGTGACACATAAGAATATCAGTAGTCTTACCCAATCCTTTAGTGACAGTGTGAAGAACATCATCTTTAGGTGGGTAGAAATGGCATAATTATTTGTAGTTTTTAACTATACCACCCTCTGGTGCGTGAAAAATATTATTAGAGTCTGTGCCATAATCTGATTTAAAAGTCACAGAAAGATGTCATGCAGTGTTGTAAAACTACCATGAGATTCGGAGTCAGAAGATCTGAATTTCTATCTGGGGCTTGGCATTTAAAATCTGTAGGGGAAGATAACATTTGAGAGCCCATTTTTTCCTTTATAGCACAAGAATAAAAGCTTTTTTTTTTTTTTTTTTTGCCTACCTTATCCAGCTGAGAATTGTATGAGGTACGAGGCGTTCTATAAAACGCTTCCTGTGTGCATAATGGTGACGGTCACAGTGGTTGATGAGAAGCACAGTAACTTGCGTGATGTTGTAGCTGTCCTCTGGCCCTGGCTTCCCCAGTGCTCAGGCTAGAAGCTGGGCAGGACACCCAGACCATGTCCAGAAGAGCTCAGGGCCGTGTAACTGGTCTACACTTGACTTCCAGCAGCCCCTTCCCTTCCTGGAGCTGCGCCAGCTTGCTGAGTGCCAGGCCTTGGAATCTGTCACCGCTGTGCAGTGTTTGAGATGGGAAATTCCACACGTGGAGTGTAGAGCCCCAAATTTGAGCCCCAGCTCTGCCACATTCCAGGCCTGCACCTGCAGCTCCTTAACTTCTGAGTATCTGTCCTCGCGATGGTAGCGCCCACCTCCCTGCCTGCCGTGGAGAGTACTTGAGGCCGGATGTGTGGACACCGGGCGGGGATAGTGTGCGGTGGCTCTGGTTTTCTATGCAATGTTAGGAACAGTGGTAATGCTGCCTCTGTCCCAGCACTGTGACTTTGCCTCCGCTCAGGCTCTGGGGCTTTCCCATTGTAAACTTGGATTCCCAAGGCAGTGTGTACCAGGAATTAAAAAGTTCCTGGGATAACTCCCCTGCATATAAACCTCTGTATTTTTTATTTTAATAAACTTACCAGGTTGCCTGTATACTGTCTCTTGCAGCTGTGACCTCCACAAGTTCCAGAGACTACTCGCTCACGTTGGGAGCAATCAACCAAACGGGATCTTACCACATCCACCAGAATATCACTTACCAGGTGTGCAGACATGCCCCCAGACGCCAGGCCGTCCCCGCCACCCAGCAGCTGACGGTGGACCGCGTCTTTGCCTTGTACAGCGAGGCCGAAGGAGTGCTTAGATTTGCTGTGACCAATCAGATTGGCCCTGTGGAAGGTAAGGTGTAGTTTTGTTGTTAGACAAAACATGGCATCCTTTTGAAAAGCCTCACCTGCGTTCCTACCACGTCAGGAAGTGGAAGAGTCCCTGGGGCTGTTTTGTAAGCGCCAAGTGGGTACACCTGTGATCAAGTGGGGCCGCATTGGGAGGGAGAGTGATGCTACCGAGTGTTGGTTACAACAGTGACCTGGGCCGCAGCTGTGAGCCTAGTCTGGAGGCTCAGGGAGCATGCCTCTCAAGAAGTGGTGTTCTAGCTTAAGGAGTGAAACGAATTTCACCAAACCAAGGTAGGCCAAAAGGCAGTGACTGGAAAAATAAAGCAGATTGGTCCTACGGGGAAAACCCATGGTAACCTTATACTTCATGGAGAATGTTTTGACGATTGAGAAAAAGACCAGGATGTCTCTTCCTGCCACTGCTAATCAATACAGCTCTGGAAGTTGTAGCCAGGACACTTTAGTCAAGAACATGAGAGAAAAGGCACTTAAATGGAAAGATCAAATTAAAATTATCTCTGTCCTCAAATGACATAACCTACCTCACAGCCTATACAAAATTAACTCAAAATGGGTCAGAGACCTAAATTTAAGTTACAAAACTTTGAGAAGAAAATATAAATACATTTTTGTGATCTGGAACTTAGCGTTGGCTTTTTAGATATGACACTAGAAGCAAAAGCAACAGGGAAAGTATGCAGGACATCAAAGTTAAAAATGTTTGGCTTCAGAAGACATTATCAATAAAGTGAAAATATAACTCAGGGAATGAGAGAACATACTTTGTATTTAATACGCTGTTCTGGAACAGGAAGTACTATTATAATTCAAATCTAATTAAAAGATGGGCAGAGGATCTGAAAGATTTCTCTGAAGATACAAAGTATCCAGTAAGTTCATGAGAAGAGTTCAACTTAATTAGCCAGTAGGGAAAACTAATGAAAAAATCACGAGGAGACATTACCTTATATCACATAGATGGCTTAAAATACTAGAATGTGGAACAGTTGGGCCCCTCATTTACTACTGGTGCGAGTGTAAAGTAGTATAGCTACTGTGCTAAACAAGTTTCTCAAAAACACAGCATTACTGTTTGGCAGAACATAGCTACTCATTATATAGCTAAGAGAAATGAGAACTTAGTGTCCTTATAAAACTGATGCAAAAATACTCAGAGTTGCATTATTCATAATAGGCAAAAGGAGAAAGCAACCTTAAATATCCAGCCGGCAGGTGAATACATACAAAGTAGTCTTAAGTCCCTACAGAGGAATAGCATTCAGCCTCAGCAAATGGTGTGCATGCCACCACATGGATGAACTTTGAAAACTTCATGCTAAGTGAGAGAAGCCAGTCACAAAACCAGCATATTGATTCCATCTATATAAAATTTCCAACATAGGCACATCCAGGGATACAGAAAGTGGCTAAAGATTGCCCAGGGCTGAGGGGATAGGGAAGGTCAGGGTGCTCATAGCTAAAAGGCACAGGGTTTCTTTTTGTGGGAGGTGGAAATAGTCTAGTCATTGACGCATTGGCAGTTGTACAACTATAGGAATGTGCTCCAGACCATTCTGTGGGTGAATTGTAGAGTGTGCAAATTGCCTCTTACCTAAAGGAAACCGTTGTAAAACCAAAACTTGAAAGCCAGGCGGTTCCCAGTGATTGCTAGCCTTATCTGTGCAGATGGAATTGTGCTGTGCCTGCAGAGGCGCACAGACCCGGGACTCACCCTTATGTGCATATTGCCAAGGGGAAAAGCCATGTGTTCGAAGGGTTACATATCGTAGGACTCCAGCTGTAGGACATACTGGACAAGGTGGAGCATTAGTGCCAGTAAAAAGATTGAAGAGTTCTAGGGAGGCAGGAGGATGACTAGTAGATGGAACATAGGCTACTTCTTAGGGCGCTCAAAGTGTTCTATATTGTACTGAAATAATGGACATAAGCCACTAGGCATTTATAAAACGGACTATCCGCTAATACAAAACGTGGGTGTTAGTTAATGATGTGTTACCATTGGTCTGCCAGGAATAACAAATGTGTCACCGAGTGTATGCTGTTAATAGGAGAGCACTACGGGACTGGAATGGGAGAGAGGTGGAACTCGGTACTTTCTGCTCAATCGTCCTGTAGCCCTGAACCTTCTGAGAAACTGGAAGGCTAGAGGATGAGCCTTTGCCTTCAGGGATCTCCATACATGGGAAATGAAAGGGATATTTTGGTTCTGAAAACCAATTAGTTGTGTTTTCCCCTGGAATTCAAGTGGCTTGAGAGAAGGAATATGTCCCTCGTTGCCTCACTCAGTTGATACTGGGAGCCCAGAGTCAGTCCCTCAGACAGGCGCCCCTGAGTGACCCGCTGTTCTCTTCCTAGAGCTGAGGCCTCTGCAGGCGCAGTGCGGACTGTCACCTCCTCGCCACACTAATCAGAGATGAGGGAGCAAGGACCCCGCTGTGCTTTGGGATGTGGAAGTGACTTGAAGCGAGAATCCAGAGTTTGTCGGTCAGGCTGGTTCTCTGGCTACAGGAAAGGGGAGTAGGCGTGCTGGTATTGGGTGCCCAAAGATTAGGTGCTGGGTCAGTAGATGAAAAAGTCGCTTGATTTTGGAGGAACAAGGAATTCAAGCAGGAAACCCCTGCTTCGCAGATTCCTCAGATTTGAACAACTATTGCTGGGGAAATACTTCTGCCTCTGAATGTCCAGTTCTGCCCTTGGCTGGTTGCAGGTGTTAGATCAGTAGAAACAGCAGTTAGTAAGGAGAATCTCCTGAATCCTACGGAGTCCCATGCAGATTCTGGAATCCTTTAGGGCAGTGGTTCCCTACCTTGGTGACAAGGGACCCGTGCAGTAGAAGACCCTTCTCCTGAGGGAGAAGGGGTACTTCTTCTGTAGTAGTTGATTGGGGAACCGCTCTGAAATGCTGAGCAGCAGCCGGAAGGGAGTGGGAGCAAAGCTCCGCCTCCTGCCAATCATTGACAGCATTGATCCTGATAGGGGCACGCTAACTGGAGGTGGAGTTCCACCCTTCTCTCGTCTTCTGCCTGTCGCTCATCTGTCTCTCCAGCTTGATCCTTCCAAGGACATTGACTGGTACTGGTCCACGACCCAAGGGTTGGGGACGCCTGATTTAGGGAAGAGTTAAGGTCTCTGGGTATATTCATCCAGAGACGTACCACGTGAGACCAACAGGCCCAGACAAAGCCAGCGAACTGGCAGGTGCGAACTTGGGAGTTTGTCTTTGGAGTTTTATGGTTTTTTTCCCTTTGCCCAGGACAAATGATAATAACTCATTAACAAAGGATGGTACCAAGGACTACGTACCTTGCGTGAACTCATTTAGCCCCTGCAGCAACCTCCACTCACCAGGGGTGGTTATCGGCCAGCTGCACAGATGATGAAACTGAGCTGCAGACGCAAAATCATTTGCGGTTCCCGCTGGAGAGCCGCCATCTGGGACTCGGGTCCCCTCGGCCCCCCACACGGCCCTGCTGCCCGGCATGGACTTGACTGGCCAAGCAGCAGCCTGGTAGTTCAGGCCAAACTTGAAAAGAGGCAGTGTGTGTTTAAATCCTTTGTATTTGACCTGTGTTTCATCAGCCATCAGCAATACTGTCCACTCTACCTGAACAGCGGGGGAAACCCACCAAAACGAAGGCCTCTTTTTCTTCCCGTAGCAGCACATGGTAGTATCCTGTTTCTTGGGTTTCGCAGAGCTTTGAGCTGGCTAGAAGTCATGTGGAACTACACAGCTGCCCGCCCCTGATGTGGGAGGCATGTGGTTTCCCAGAGTTTAGATGAAGAATAATTGTCCCCGAGTGTGCCAGAGCCTGGAACCCCTGCTGCTGCCCAGCCACCAATCTGTCCCCGGTTGTTTGAGCCTCATGTGGGGTTGGCTGGTGCTGCTGGTGCCGTGGAACAGGACTTGGAAGTGCTTCCTGGCCTTCCTTGCCAGGGGTCCTGTCCGTGAATGAGTGCAGGAGATGGTGGGCAGAGGGCCGCGCTGTCCAGCTGAGCGGCTGTTCCTCTAAGGAAACTGCTCTCCCCTTCCTGATTAAATGAGTAAAGTAATTCCAGGTCCTCTGTCAGGCGGGCAATTTGGAAGGGTAGGATAGGAAGTGGCTTACCGGGCATGTTCTTCATGTGATATGAGAAAAGCCAGCAGCAGCCATTAAAACAGAGTAAAATGGTTTTAGAATTGTATCCTTAGTTGAGCCCAGTGCCACAGAAATGTATCCCAGTACTTTGGGAGGCTGAGGAAGGAGGGTCACAGCATAACTTCAAGCCAGCATGGGCAACTTAGTGAGATGCCTTGACAGGAAAGGACTGGGATGTTGCTCAGTGTGGAGGCTTTGTGCTCAATCCCCAGTTCTGCACCCCCTCCCCTCCCCCCATGCACAAATGCACACACAGGAGAAATGTGTTCTGAATATACTTAACATACTTTAGTAATAGAATGCTTGCCTGCCATGCCGGAGGTCCTGGGTTCCATCGCCCAGTACCACTTTTTTTTTTTTTAATCAGATTCCATGAACAAGGGCCTATGCTCAGACAGGTTTCATACTTGGTTAAATTCTCTGCTGTCGCTGAAATTTTTAATTTTTTTTTTTAACAAAGGACTCGACATTCTCTTTCTGTACTACTCTCTAAATCAAATTACATCTCCTTCTGGTGAGGTAGATTTTAAGCCAGTATCATGTAGTTAGGGACGTTTTTCTCCAGTATTTCAAGGACAAGAGTGTGCCCTGTCTCAAGTTTGCAAGTCCACTTTGGGCTGCCTTTAAAATTTTTTTTCTTTCTCTGTCTTCATACCTAGCAGGATGGCAAACTCCTGACATCCATGTGAACTCATTAATCAGAACTGGAATGTACCAGGGAGAAATCTTGACGCTACAAAGTCCTGCATAAGGCCAGGCACTTTATTTATAAATGAAAACATTTGGAAGATGCCTTTCCCCTTTGGCAAGGTATGCCAGGCATTTTATGCAGAGTTTTCTCCTAAAATGGAAAAATTAAAGAATGGGCAAGAGTCGGGTTCTTGCCTTGCTCTGGGCCCCTGCAAGGATGTGACCTTGTCACTCTGTTAGGACACTCGGGACTCGGTCTGTATCCTCCCGTTAGCTCAGCAGCCGCAACTCCCGTGCTGTGCTTCCTGTCTGCCAGGAGGTCTAGAGCTGGGCTTCCAAGGGATCTGTGTGGATTGGGGAGCTGGTGTGTGTTGGCATAAATTCGTCAGGTTTAAAAGTGCTCGATTCATTTGCTGTTTTCTGGTTCTGGCAAAGATACTGTTAGCACTTCCAGTAAGTTTCACCCACGAGAGGTAAAAGGAGTGGGGAGATGGCAGGAAGAGGGAGAAGACATGGAATCCAGGAGGAGGTGGTTCTTCCCTCATGTGTCTGAGAAGTACACGCTCTCGTTCTTGGGTACTGAGGACTGTTGAGATCTGAAGCCTTGGGATATACTCAGCTGCTTACCGAGACAGAGTCGCAGTCCAGGCGATCAGGACTTAGAGGCCGTTTAGTAGTAGAGATGGCTCAACGTAGAGCCTGACAGGCGTTACCAGGGCTCTTAAAATCTTGATTCTAAGATTAGAATGAATTGTAGCAACTGAGATATAGCTGAAACGTCCAGAGAGAAAAACCAGTGACCCCCATGGAGGAAGAAGGAGTGTGGTCACCAGGGCCTGCTAGACCTCCCAGTGGCAGAATTGCCTTCCAAATACATGGTGTTAGTTTTTTTTTTAAGCAATTCCAGCAGATGTAAATATTTTTATTTCTATTCATACTTGAAGAATCAGAAGCAAACAACTACCCAAAGTTCAGGTTCATTACCTGGGCACCTGAAGCTCCTGCCAGTGTCGCCATCTTTGTGCCATTGGCTCAGACGCAGTGACTTTGTGAAGTTCTTCTGGTGATGGTTGTAGCAAAGTGGTGGGAAGCATAGGCTCTGGGGTGCGGCTGCTGGGATTGTTACCCTTGCTGTGTAACCTGATGCGGGTTACGTGGCCTCTCTGTGTTGTGTTGTGATGCATTAAAAAGGAAGGTGCTAATTTCTGTATCACGTAGTTACGAGGCTTTCATGGGGTGAAGTATACGCAGAATTTAGCATCGTGCCCAGCACCTGAGTGTGTTATGAGCATCAACTCTTTCATCGTATCTAGAAATCATATTCTTAGGGAAGATTTCAGATGTTAACACTCGCTACTGCATAGTGCATGGTGGTTAATCCTGAAGACAAGATCAAGTTATTTTTTTACCCATAGAAATAGTGAACTATAGTGAGAGATTCCCAGATTCACAGCCAGAAATTTCGGCATCGAATCCTTGCCCAGCCTCCTCCTCCTGTGTGAGTTCGGGTGATTTTTCCCATGTCTGGCTCGTTGTCCTGATCTGTGAAGTTTTCCATGATGGCGGCAACAGTCAAGCCACAAGGTTGTCTTGGAAATCAGAGGTGATAATAAAGCTAATGCACTTGTAAATGAAGGGATGCATTGGATATTTTTATTCCCTGGATACTTAGTCCATAGAATAAGTAAAAAGAAGCCATGCTGGAGTCTAAACCTGCAGGTACAGACCATCCACACGTCGCATGTTAATAGTCTAGCAAGGTCTCCAGCGTGCCGTAAGGCATGAGCGCACACACGGTCACTGCCAGGGACTCCTGGGTCTGTCCTTCCCTGCTGTTCTGTGTCCTCCTGCCAGCTTGTGCCTGTTTCTTCTCATGTAGTGGACTCAGACCCTGCTCCAGCGAACCCATGCTACGATGGGAGCCACACGTGTGACACAACTGCCCAGTGTCACCCAGGAACCGGTGTGGACTACACCTGCGAGTGTGCCCCCGGGTACCAGGGAGACGGACGGAGCTGTGTGGGTAAGCACCGTCTCCTGTGTATCACCTATGACTTGGTTTTGCTTTGTCTTCTCCAGCCTCGGGCCAGTGGAAGACGGGTGCCTGTGGTCTTTGGGCTCTCGATCAGTGATTTTTAGCCATTGTTAATCTGAATGTAGTTATGTAAAAACTGAAAGAAAATCTGGTTAGATTTAAAAAGATGGTGTAGAGGTGGGGGTTTGGGGCTAGGTCTATAGAAAGGAGCCATCTTTTGTAATTCTTGGGTATTTTAAGGTTTGTCATTTTGAGCCTATATTAAGCAGTTCTTAGACTTAGTAGAATGCATGCTTTCTGATTTTCTTTACATTTCAGGCTGGGCCCAGTGGCACAGTTCTATAACGTGAGCAGTCTAGGAGGCTGTGGCAAGAAGGTTCGTGAATTTGAGCCCAGCCTGGACAATTTAGTAACTTATCGGGACCCTGTCCCAAAATCAAAAATACAAAATGGGCTGTGGATGTAGCTCAGTGTGAAGGCCCTGGGTTTAATCTCTAGTACCACAAAAAAAGAAACATTGTGGTTTTTTTTAGATCCAAGAAGCAGCAATAAAGTTTTCTTTATATTAAAAAAATAGAAAAAAATAGTGTATTTTTCTTCTGAGTATTACTTCTTAAGCATATATTATTTATTTTGCAAGATTCAGAGTCGAACCCAAGGCCTTCACACTAAGCTATACCTCAAACCCATTTTATTTATTTATTCATTATATATATATATTTTTTTCTTTTTCTTTTTTTTGAGACAGACTCAGGCTAAATTGCTCAGTCTGGTCTTTAACTTTCAGTCCTCATGCCTCAGCCTCCTAGATTGCTGGGATTACAGGCCTGTACCTCCAGGCCCATCTTAAATATTTAAAGAATTCCTAAAATTGGCATTGCAGGTTGATCATCCTGTGGCTTACATGGGAAGGACTTGAGATAATTTTTTATTATTAGCAAAGATCTGCAACTTGCCTTCCTAGCTGATGCTTAGAAATCCCTTGTTTCAAACCCAGGCTTAGGTGGCCAACCCTTCCTCTGGCGGGAAGGACCTCGTGGAGAGAAAGCCACCCTGAGGTCTTGTACTGGGGACCTGGGTGAGTTTAGCAGCGAGCGCTCTTCTCATTTCAGACGTGAATGAATGTGCAGCCGGCTCCCATCGCTGCGGCCCCAGCTCCGTGTGCGTCAACCTGCCGGGGAGCTACAGGTGCGAATGCCGCAGTGGCTATGAGCTTGCGGGCGACCAGCACACGTGTGTCGGTGAGCAGCAAACCCTTTCTGTCTTGGGCCGGAAGGCGCTCAGTCTTGCTCTGGGCTCGGTATTCCCGCTCGGCAGGATCTCAGCAGGAGCTCTGCACTGCGATGTCCTTGGAAGCACAGTGTGTACCGAAATAGCGCCAGACTGCGGTTCATTTCAGCCCTGTTCTTTTATTATGAAGGCTTTTGGGTATATACAGGTATTTTGAGTGTTAAGTAACTAGAGCGTGTTTTCATTTGGCATCCCTGGTCCCCTCCTGTAGCAAGGCCCTCTCGTGACTAGCCTGGCCCGGGTAGACTCCTGTGGTCCTTGACTTACAGCGAAGTTCCCAATTTGTCAAAGGTACCTGTCTCGCTTGCGGATCCACTGTAGCCTTTCTAGAATTCCAAAACGTACTTGGACCTAGAAATGGATCCAAAAGAACTAGACTTTTTCTTCAGACAGGCTCTCACTCACTTGCTGATGACCAGGGTAGGCTTGAATTCACTATCCGCTTGCCTTGCCTCCGGAGTGGTGGGATTACAGGCCTGTGCCACTGGATCTGGCTAAGAGCTAGAATTCCAAGTGCATCCTGCTAGTAGAGCTATGGGTAATGGAGGAAACACAGGCTTTACTCTGCTGCGGCAACAAAGTAGCAGTGATACACTGGGTGTGGGTGTGTGGCATAGTGTCACAAGTGATCGTAAAGTGTTATAAACTTTAAAGTATGGATGATTGATTTTCATCCTAATTTTTAAAGTTCAATTGGCATTTGCTTGCGATGCATAGAATTAATATTTGTTTTAGAAAATTGGCATAAGTATCAAATTTTGATCGTTTCTTGATCCTCCTCCTCCCCCCCCTCCGTTCTCTCCCTAGCTCTGTTCCTTCTCTACCTCTAAGAAGTCAGTCTCCCTATTTCCTATCATTTCTATCTTTTTACTCTCGATTCATATTTTGGGTTTCTTAAATAAGAGAAACCATATGACCATTAACCATCTGTATCTGACTTATTTCACTTTCAATGTTATGGTCTCAAACTCCATCTATTTTCCTACAAAGAACTTTATCCTTTATAGCTGAATAATACTCTACCATGTACATAGACCACATTTGCTTTAACCATTTGTCTACTGCCAGGCCTCCAGGCTGCTTCCAGGCAGGGTGCACATGCCTCGTAGTTTAACCACAGGCCCGCACCAGCCCGTACTCCTCAACCTTTGATGTGCAGGAACCCACCCAGAAGGGTTGCTGATGCTGACGGTTTCTGGCCCTGGAGCACAGCTAAGTTGGGCTCAGGGCCAGCAGACCAGGCCTGAGCTCACCCATGTCTTTGCCTTCTCTCCCCAGCCGCTGCCCCGCCTCCCAACCCCTGCGAGGACGGCAGCCACACCTGCGCCCCTGCCGCTCAGGCCAGCTGCACTCACCACGGAGGCAGCGCGTTCAGCTGCGCCTGCCGGCCCGGGTACACAGGCAACGGGCACCAGTGTTCAGGTGGGTACCTGTCAGCGTTGCCAAAGGCGTCAGAGAGGGAGGCTCGGTGCTTTCCCTTGGAGGAGAGCCCTAGGGTGACGATGAGCACTGCCACCTTGCGCCCTTCTCTTCCTTCTGGCTGGTGCAGGTCACAGGGACTCAGCTCCGTTTGCTGCCTCCTCCCCCAAACAACTGGAAAAGGGCGGTGGGGAACTCTGCCGGTTGGGTCTGCTGGACGAAGCCCCTGGGGTCCTGAGGCTGGTCCCAAGCACATAGCTCCGTGGGCCCAGGTGTGCAGAGGCCAATGCGTGGCCGTGCAAGGAGAGGACAACCTGCCTCTTGGTTCTAGTCGCCCATCCCAAACCCTCTTCCCACCATCCTGTCATCCCAGTGGCTCACCTTACCTAATGAGCTGACATGAAACTGAATTTCGGTCTGATCCCGTGTCACTGGGCGGATTTAGAAAACCTTTAGTAGTTACGTAGCCTTACCGAATAACTTCTGCATTACAGTACTAGGCTACCTAGTGTCGTGAACATTTACCCTGAAAGAGTATATCTTGTCCTTAACAGCCACAATTTTTTTTTTGACAAATTTAAGTATTAACAGTTAACCCTGTGTTCTAGTTGAGTGGTTTGGTAAAGAACCGGGTGATGGCTGAAGACAGACTCGGGGGAGAATGGTTCTGGGGATGGAGGAGTGTGATCATATCCATATATATACTTTTTGTTTTTGTTGTTTTGAGACACACTCTTGCCTTGTCGTCCAAGCTGGTCCTGAATTCGCTGTGTACCTCAGGCTGACCTCATACTCATGGCAGTCCTCCTTCCTCAGCCTCCGGAGTGCTGGGATTACAGGCACACACTACTGGGTTAATTTTTTTGTGGTGCTGGAGAATCAAACCAAGGGCCTTGCACTTGCCAGGCAAGCATTCTAACCACTGAGCTGCACCCCAGGCCCCACTTACATTTACAGTTTCTTCTTCTCTCTCTTCCCATCTCTCTGACTTCGCTCTGTCTCTCTCTCCACCTGTGACTGATATACTTTTGCAGATGACTGGTGGAGAGCCTTTATGGGAATGGGGCCAGGAGGGGGACGCAAATCTTGTCCGCATGGCAAAATTTCATATATTACCATCTGGCTGCTCAGGTAGCAGAAATGGTGATTTTTTAAAAAAGGTATTTAGTTAATTCCTTAGCTCTTCAGTGTAAAGCAAAATAATTGAAATTAATTGCAACCACGGTGTAATGACTGCTAATGAGAACGTAATTGAGGCCAGTGCTGCTTGCTGTCATCCTTTCTAGAATCATTTTCTCACCCTTCTTTCACTCCCACTTGCCCACAATGTTCTGGTTGTCCTCTGAGATCACATTAGGAACCTGAAGTTGGCTGTTTTTTCAGACTTAGAATGTTAGATCATTGCCATTCTTGGTTATTACTGTCTTTTTGGTTATTTTTGGCATTTGCAATGGTCCCTAGTTGTGTCTAATCCTCTCCATTCTCTGAAACCCACAAATGTAAAAATATATCAGATCCATCAGTGGCTTCCCCATGTAGTAGCTATCAACTTCTACATAACAGATAACCTCAAAACACAGCAGCTTAAAACAGGACAAACCCGTTACCTGTGGGCCAGGGACCTGGCGTGGCTTAGCAGGTGCTGTGCTTTAGGACCTCTGTGAGGCCACAGGCAGGCAGGGCTCACTTGAAGGTTGAGGAAGGACCTTTTCCTGGTGATGGACAGACATCAGGACTGTTGAGCTGAGGGCCTGAGGTCCTTGCTGTCTGTGGCCAAACCTCACTGTCCTGCCAGGTCAGCCTCCCAGCCCCACAACTTGCCTTATTAAAGCCAGCAAGACACAGCCAGCAAGAAGAAAGTCATCACTGCAAATGGGACAGACATCTTGTTCACAGGAAGATTTATTTTATGGATTACAAGCCGGTTGGAGGGGCTTCTGCAGGACCATGTATACCGCTGGGGCCAGGCCCCATGTAGCTGCTGTCTGAATGGTCAGATGGTGAGGCAGACAGAATGAGTCGTTATTTTCCTAAAGACCTTGCATAAGTTAGAAAAACCTAACCAGAAAAATAACTTGCAGTGCAGGCTTGTAAACATGTTCCCATGTAAGCGTGTGTTTGTATTTAAAGGCGTTCTGCAGTGTCGCAGTGGCCGCGGGCCTCTGGTGGAGGCTCTGTTCTGGGAAGGGTGCATTCTTGGGGCACACATGTATTTACTGCCACCAAACTGACCATACGGGACCGTGTGGGTTTGTCTCCAGCCATGGTCTGTGCAAAGCCAGCCTCCCTGGAGAGTCTGCGCTTGGATTTGGGTTCTCAGTTTGGTCTGAATCACTAACAAAAAAGCCACCTCGTCACCGGCTTCCCTCCATCCAGAGTAATTTCAAGCCTGTGTTGGTGCGAGCTGGCTGTTGCTCGGGCACTTGGTCCTTACGGGTTGCGGGAACTCTGCAGCCCAGGGAGGAGCAAGCAGGTGGTAAGGAAGTTGGGTTGCAGATGGCCGCTTCCCCGGAGCCCTCGTCACTCTGGAATGGCAGGACGGGGTGCTGCGGGTGTTCTCTCCGGGTTTCTGTGCTCAGGATACTGGGCAGTGCCTGGTGCACTGGGCATGGCCACAGAGGGGGGCAGGATCTAGTCTTGAAAGGACGTTTGTTAAGCTCATCTTGGTCCTGAGGGGGTCGCCACGGCTTGCAGAGTGTCTGGATAGTGAGCAGAGGTGGGGTGAGGGAGACAGGCACACAGACGGGCCAGACTTGGGCCAAGTAGTCATTTCCGGGGATGGGGGAGGGGATTGAGATTAATGGGCACCAGGAAATTATATAAGGTTGAGAGAGAAAGGACGGTTGGGAGTACCGAGGGGGCTCCGGGGGATTTGCTCAGAGTTCAGGCCAAGAAGGGTGAGCTCAAATGGGGTGGATTTAAATCCATTTTCCAGACAGGGTTTTGGGGATCCTAACAGATGACAGTGAAAGTGGCCGCTTTCCTTGGTACAGGCGCAGCCCTTCCCTGGCTCTGTCCCGACCTTCCCTTCCGTTCCTCTCTGAAGCCCCCTCCAGTGACTAAGCGTGATTGGCCCGTCCCTCTGCCAGACACAATAAGTAAAGCTCCTCCTTGACAAAAGTCCTCGAAGCAAGGCCGAGTCCTCCACCTTACACCAAAGCTCTGGCTGCGCAGTCTCTCGGCTTGGGCACCTGGTGGAAAGGCTGTAGCCAAGGCAGCTGATGAGACTTGACTTTTTTTTTTTCCTGTATTGGAGATCGAGCCCATGAACTTCACACCGATCCACATCCCCAGCCTGTTTACTTTTTATTTCGAGACAGGATCTCATAAGTTGTTAAATAGCCCAGCCTGGGATCACACTTGGAATCCTCCTGCCTCAGCCTCCTAGAGTGCTGGGATTATAGGCCTGCACTAGAGGGCTTGGCTGGACTCGAGTTTCTGTCATGACAAGAGGCTTTGCAGGAGGAGCCAGGTGCTGTGATGGGGTCAGGCATTTCTACGTATGATGCCTTTGATCTCTTTAGGGGCCGTCCTCTCCTCACTGTTCATTGCAGTTGCCATCTGCTCATGAGGGGGGTACCCAGCTGATGGCATGTGCCTGGGGGAGGGTGGCCTGTCTTCTAGGTTTGCTCAGAAGCCCTAGCCCTGGGCTGTACTAGCACTGGGGCTTGGCAGCTATGGGGAATCCCCCATCCTTTGGCTCAGAAATAACTGCAAGGCTCTGCTCCTCATGCTCCAGAAATAGGCCCTATGCCTCCGGAATCCCTGCTTCCTGCCATTGCCTGGGGCTCCTGTTACCACTAAAGTATATGTACTGTGGAGAACTTTAATTTACTTCACTTGGCTGGATGTTAATTTTTACCTTTTTTTTTTTTTTGAGGCAGGGTCTTCCTCAGTAGTCCAGGTTGATCCTGAAATCCCTATGTAGCCCAGGCTAGCCCCAAACTCAAGGCAGTCCTGCTTCAGCCTCCTGATTGGGAATTATAGGTGTGCACCACCACGCCCAGCTTAGGTGGTGCTGGGGAATCACACTCGGGGCTTTGTGTTTGCTAGGCAGGCACTCCAACCGTGGAGCTATGCCCCTTGCCTACATATTTGGTTCTCTAGCTAGTTTTACAGCCTCTCCCAAGAGGCCACCAGCTCCACCCATCTGGTCATTTGAGCTGTCTTTCTGGAATAAACAGCCAGTCCCAAGGATCATGAGTTGTGACAGGATTGGTTGTTTCTAACCCCAAAAGCCGCCTCATTTCTGACCTTGCAGATGAATTGTTGGCCGCTTTCCTGACTTAGCTGATGAGACGAGGGTGGGAAAACAACTGGCACAGGAGAGCCTCGGTTATGGTTTGAGTCTGTGGTGTCCCTCAAAGTCTCATGTATTTGGATGCTGTTGAGAGACAGAAGGGGCAGATGTCCGGAGCTTGACCCACGCGGTGAATTGTTGGGCAGGACCTGAAAGTATAGCTCCGCCTTGCCTCCTGGACTGGGCTTTCCCAGTCTGCCTTTGGGGGCCGTGAGGAGCTCTCCAGCTACACACCTACCATGTGTGGTCACCATTACAGGCCACTCATGTATGGACTGTGACCTTCTGACACTAAGCTAACATTAATCTTTTCTTAAGCTGTGGTTGTTGGGTATTGAGTCATAGGGACAAAAAAGTATCTAAGACATTGTGACAAAAGGCAGTGAACTACTTAATCTGGCAGAGGAAATCTCATAGCAGCCCAGTGTTCAGGCTATCACATGATTACCGTTTATAGCTTTAGCCAACTCTACGGCAAAAAGGAGAAAAATCACAGAGGAAAATAATATAAAAAGTTTGCAACTTTGCAAGCCTGGAAGGGCCTGCAGAGGTCGGGCAGAAGAGTACAGGGAAGTGGAAGAGATTAGCACTGAAGAGAAGCTACAGGGATGAGGACTGTAGGAAAGAGGCCTTGAGGGTACCTCAGAAGTCCACAAGATCCCACCCTTTTCCAATTCAAGGATGCAAAGGCAAAAGATTGTGCTCTAAGAAGAGCACCCTAGGGTGACCTGTGAGGCCTAAGAGAAATGTGTTTGCCAGAGTCCAGCCGCCTGGAGTTTGGCCATCTAAGAACTTGGAAGCCTTGGGGCCAGGCTACTACTTAAGCCAGTGGCAGACTTGGCAATATCCATACAATCGTAGCTTTATAGGCTTGCAGAGTACAAGAGTTGTGGGCCTTGGAGGCTTCCTGTTTGTAATGTGGAGAAGCTGCCTCCACCTCTGCCTCTGCCATGTACTTCCACTGTTGCCGGCTGCCCCTGAGTGTACCGTGACCTTCTGAAACTCTGAGCTAAAATTAATCTTTCCTCACATAAATTGTGGATGTCAGGTATTTTTTTCCCAGCAACAAATAAGTAACGAAGCCTGTCTGGATAGTGGTAGATGTGATGGTGTTCTGTATTCAGGCTTGAGACTCAAATTGGTATGTGTGAACTAAACTCCCCTGAGATAGACAATAAGAATAATTGCAACACAGATTGCTCTCTGGTGAACAGACACCTGTGTATAACATTCCATCTCGGCACTCTCTGTTCATCCTTCCTTTACCCTGGAAGACTTCCTGTCCTTAGCACCCATATCTCACCCATGGGGCGTGTGTATTACCAACTCCATTCAGAGTTAATTTCTTTTGGGTGACATGAGTAAAGTGCTAATTTTCAGCATGGGCCCATATTAGTAAATAAACCCAAAAGGTGTGGGTCGTCTGTGTTCAAAGTGTCAGGGTTTTTCCATTCAGAAAGAAGTAGGACTATGAAAACTCTCTGAATAGCATGTGGAGATGGTAAGTCTGAATTGTTCATACCAGTATGCCTGACACATCTGGGCTTCCTTTCTGCGTATATGTGTGCTTTTTTGAAAGTGCTTGGAGCATTTAAAAAATTTTTTTTTCTCTTTTGAAAGTAGAAAGCAGAAAAAAATCTTGGATTCATTGGAGGGTCTAGATGACAGTGTGCTTCTAACTTCATTGAAAAAGTATTTAAGGCTGCAGGCATAGCTCAATGGTTAAAGTGCTTGCCTAGCAAGTGCAAAGCCCTGAGTTTGATTTCCCAGCACTGTATAAGCCAGGTGTGTTGGCACACGCCTGTGATCACAGTACTGAGGCTGAGGCAGGAGGATTGCCATGGATTTGAGGCCAGCTTGGGCTACACAGTGGGTTCAGGACCAGCCTGAACTGCAGAGTGAGACCTCATCTCAAAAAAAAAAAAAAAAAAAAAAAGTTCTTGGAACCTGCCCAGCTCCTTGGCGTCTATATGTGTATATTATAGGAAGATGGTACCAATGGTAAAAAGGTGGGAAAGCTATTGTGACCTATATTTATCTTATTGTAGTGTTCTCAAAAGGAAATCAATGATTTATAGTCAAGAGGTTAGTTCAAAGGTAACAGCTTCCTGGAATTCACTGCAGATGAAAGACGTTTTAGAAATACCCTACGGGATATTTTTAATCCCTGAGCAGCCGCTCGTTTGGTTCCTACACTGACCGTCTTTAGTCCCTCATGCTGCCTCCTGTGCCCTTGATGCTCACCGCCACGAAGCCGACCTCTGGGTATTGGCACCTGCCAGTTCCTGCCCATATGGCTCCCAAGGTTGGCAGCTTGCTGACCCACGTGGGCAGAGGCTGCTTATAGGGCAGGTTGGGCCCAGTGAAGTCACATCTTCCTTCCCTCTCTTCCTGCCCCGTTCCTGCCCACTGCAGATGTGGATGAATGTGCGGAGAACAGATGTCACCCCGCAGCCACCTGCGAGAATACGCCTGGCTCCTTCTCCTGCCGCTGCCAGCCTGGGTACCGTGGGGATGGTTTTCAGTGCACACCTGGTAAGCTGTGGGGGGGGCTGCACTAGGCACGTGAATCTCCCCGCTCCTTCTGTGGTGCTTCCCCCTGCCCCTGGCCCACTGCTGAGCCTGCTCTGGGGCCTTTCTGGGTGGACATTTTGAGGCTCTGGATTTCCTCTGTTCCGCCCCGCTGCCTCCTTGATTGATATAATTCACATGCGTTTAAAATCTTGGAGTGTGAACATCCATCCTTCATGCTGCCCCGTAGCAGCTCTGTTTAACTGCCCTGGCGATCAGTTCTGCCTTGATGAGTGAGTTTTGGGTGAA
This sequence comes from Ctenodactylus gundi, assembly GCA_004027205.1. NCBI lineage: Eukaryota > Metazoa > Chordata > Mammalia > Rodentia > Ctenodactylidae > Ctenodactylus > Ctenodactylus gundi. The sequence goes on from PVKB01000118.1 coordinate 931,662, forward strand.
CTGTCATGACGTGTATTAAATATAGCCACATGCACTTGCGAATCAGAGGGAAACACCCACAATCTGCTTGTGGGGAGTGAGGCCAGCACAGTGCACTGTGGCTGCCATCGTCCTCAACCATCTCAGGCTTCTAATTCTGGTCTCGGGGTAAATGGACTTTGACTTGCCCTCCCCAAGGCCTTCTGGGGCATTTGGGTAGGTGCCAGGCGTTGTTCCTCATCTTGCTTGGACCACAATAGGCCTCTGAAGGCTGAGGACAGGAAGGCTTTGCCTTTACAAGGTGGGATCTAAAAATACAATGAATGCTTACATTTAAACAAACCGTTAAGTAGAAGACACGTGGCCATTCATCCCTCTCAAGACACTCCTTGTCCCTTCCGGCATGTTTATTCCACGTTCCTGTCACTTTCTGAAGAGTGCTGAGGTCCTCATTTATGAGTGTTCTTCGCTGAACTGCTACGGCTGCTTTGATGTTCTGAATTCATGCAAAATGTTGACCTTTTATGATCATTTTGACTTGGGGGAAGAGCCAGGAGCCACACAATGCCAGATCTAGTGCGTGAGGTTCTTGGAGACACACAGTAACATTTCTGCAAGTCTTCCTTTTTATGGGATGATCCTAGGCATGACATTCAAAAATGTTTTTTTAATCACACCTTGCAAAGAAATGAAAGAAGACATTGAGAACTGCTTCATAAAGTGTCATGAATGATGAGATAATCGTGCGAGAAGCAAGGGGAAGGACTTTGAGGAAGGCTCATGACAATTGCCTTTTACTGAAATACAGCTGTTTAAGCATTCATTGTATATCTTGGGCCCCCCTTGCATCATCTTTAGGAATTTATAAGGTGAACTAACAGAACTGGGGACGAACTAGGCAGACAGTGGCTGAGCTAAAATAAGATTCTAGGACTCCAAAATCCAAGTTCCTTGCTATTAACATTTTTCCTATGTCATGGTATCTTCTAACTGTAAGGGGGGAAAAATCTTGCTGCAGAAGCCTTGGACGTTGGCTGGTTAAAGGACATGGATCGCTGTGCCTTTTCTCTTTTGTGTTTCCCTTTGCCCCGTTCCGGAAGACTCTACGTCTGGACTGAAACCCTGTGTCTACCAGCAGCACTATGCCCAGCACGCCTACCCTGGGTCCCAGCTCCACATCCCCCAGTGTGATGAGCAGGGCAACTTCCTGCCACTGCAGTGTCACGGCAGCACCGGCTTCTGCTGGTGCGTGGACATGAATGGCCAGGAAATCCCTGGCACTCATACTGCACCTGGCTCCACCCGGCCCCACTGTGGACCATCACCAGGTGAGCCCATCAGGATAGAAACTGGGTACCAAGAAGGAGACGTGGAATAGCCCTGAGTGAGCTACCCTGTCACCCTGCCCAGACCATGCAGACACCAGACTGGCTGGTCACCATCCGTTGATCTTTTCCCTCTGAGGAGCACTCGGATGAGATGTCCACATCTGTGTGTTTACGGTACAGAGACCTATAGGTCTGCACATGAGACCAGATTTCTGTAAAATTAGTCTCTGGCCATCTTAGACCAGTTCCAGACCATAAGCGGAGACTGGGTGTCTAGTCGGGCTGTGGCCTGTGTGAGGTCTTAGAGAGCTGAAGGACCTTGACAGACAGCACATTGTCTGGCAGGAAAACCATCTTCTAGGTCACTGTCTCACTTAACTCCCTGTGTGAGCTGCAGGAAGCAATCTGAAGGCTCTCTTAGTATTGATGGGAAAAATGAAACCTCTACGCATGAATCCACTTAGTTTCCTAACCTGGGGACCCTGGCCCTCTCTAGCCCATGGAACATGGCACTGAGGAATCTCTGTTGCTTCCCCTGCTCTCTAAGAGGCCCGGGAGCTTGGTTCTTTGCTTTTCAGAAGAGCTGAGAATGCTGATGTTCACATTTCTGTCTTGACTTTGGTGCACCCTGCTGAGTTTGTGCATGGTTAGCAAGTACTCGGGCTGCCCACAGCAGCAGCGCTAAGGCAGCTTCCCACTCTTTGCAGGGTTGTTCAGAGGTGGCTAGAACTTTTTAATTACCATTATTGTGGAAGAACTGTATTATGAGGAAGAGGGGGTTGGTTTAATGCTATTATAGCCCACATGATTCTTTTATCTATAATCTGGCAAAAGCAAGATCTCTTTTAACTAAAGAAAAGGGCTCTAAAAATAGTAGTCTTGGCTTCCAATGCATAAGAGTAAATAGAGCTGGAGAATTAGCAGTAATTTTGGTTCTTTAACAGTTTTGTTATGGCCAAGACTTTCGTGGTTCTAACACATTTATATAGGCAAAAATTGGTAATGGCTTGATCTACAATGACATTCCTAATCTGTCTGGCCCTGTTTTTAGAAAAAAGTTCTTCAAGTCCAAAAAAGAGTAAATAAAAATACTGTTTTACTTAAGGCTTCTCTTTAAAAAGTCAAAGTTCTACTTCAGCTAGGATTTGAAAAAATGTCAGATGGTTGGGAGGTACTTTTGGGGGATGGTTCCAAATTTCATGCAGCTTATTAAGGCAGGCATGTGTTAAGAACAGTGACTCAGTCTAAGAAGTTAACAGCTAAAATAGGGACACATTCTTCCGTGCGGACTTTCTCATGGCCAGACTTCTTCCTTGGCACTGGTTTGGTCTTGGCCACCATGTCTGACTAGTCCCATCTGCATAATGGGTCCCCCCAAGGGGATGACGAGGCTTTGTGCCCGGGATTTCAGAGGCAAGAGAGAAAGCTGTGGCTGGACTGAGGCACAGCTTCAGATAGTAGGGGATGAGGGAGATGATGTTCGTCACTTTCTCTTTGCTGGAACACAGTACCCACCACCTGCAACTCTTGGGAGGAAAGGGGTTTTTTTTTAGGTCATATTTCAGAGTGAGGTCTCCATCTGTTCACGGTCATCTGGCAATGGCAGCATGGCAGAAAGGTCAGGCGAAAAACAGCTGCTTGTGTCATTGCAAGAAGGGGGGAGAGAGGTTTGGGGAGCAGCCAGGCAAGAACCTATCTTTCCAGGCCATCCCCTCAGTGACCCACCCTCCCTGACCAGCCTCTACCTCTTAATGACAAGTAAAATCCATAGACTAAGCCACAGCAGCCAGCTAACTCCCATATCCAGTTACCTTCTAAATACGTGAGGCATTTGGGGGCCATTCCAGATCCAAACTATAACAGCAGGCCATGTACAAGTGGCCTGAGACCCATCTGCCAGGAGCTGACTCTGCTGGGTGACTATATTCCAAACCACCTTTTTGGGGGGTCCCTTGGCCCAAGAATGAATCCTTCAGATTGTTGGGAGCTTCCCTATCTTGGGTTGGACAGCAGGGGTTGGAGGGAGTAACACTCCCCTCTCCTGGCTCCATGAGCCACACGGGGGTGAGGAAGTCAAAAATTCCCTTTTGCCAAGAGGTCTCAGAGCTGTGCTTCTTGTGGGTCAGGAGCTCTAGTGCCCAACTGAAGGGCACCTGCTTCTCAGAGACCTGGAAGTCTGGAAGTAGAGCTAGTTGGGTTAACTTCGAGGGTTTATTTCACTGTCCTCCTGCCTTCCCAGAGTAACCACCCATGCTGCAGCCCTAGTGTAACACTTTCATCTTGTTTCTTTGAGGTCATGGGAGGGTTTTGAGCAAAGGAGTAGCATGAAATTTCTTCGTGTGCATAGTGACTTTGTTTGTTGTGTTTGTATTATTATTGATGCTGGAGATCAAACCCAGGGCCTTTGCACTGAGCTACAATCGCAGCCCTTTTTATTCTTTTGAGATGAGTCTTACTAAGTCATTAAGTCACTGTGTTGCCCAAGCTGGGCTCCAACTTGTGACCCTCCTGCATGTGCCTGGATATCTACGTGTTTTATATGGACCGGGATGGCTGCTGGTTGAGTCTGAGGGGCTTGGTAGGAGGGAGGACCCAGGAGGGGAAGCAGGACAGCCAGGGAGTGCTGCCCTCAGCCCAGCCAGGGTGACCGGGTGGAAGTGGGGAAAGCTAACGTGATTCTCCATGTGCTTTAAGAGAACAACTGACAAGATATTTTGACATGCCGCATATGTGAAGCAAGAGAAAGTAGACAAGGATGAGTTTAAGCAATGAAAAAAATGGAGGTGATATTGACTGATACTGGAAAGAGGAGGAGAAAAGCATGTTTGATAGGCAAAGCCATTTCTGTTAGTTCCCGTGAGGTTTCCCTCCAAATGGTGGTAGCAGGTAGGTAAGTTGACTGTGATTGTGCCATCTGTAGGCTTTGACTTACAGGAATTAGGAAAGTGAAGTTCCTCCTCTTAAGTTCCTTTAGGTGAGCCTCTCATAAATGAACAAGTTATTTCAACACCAGAATGCCAGGGACAGAGCCTGGAGGGCTCTGGGGAGGGGACCGCTCAGCATCAGAAGCCAGCAGGACGGCCGCCATGGTGTGAGCCGTGAGGGAGGAGGCTGGTGCAATATGGCAGAACGCTGGAGCCTGCAGATAAAAGGTGCGGCTCTGAGACAGTTTCAGGAGGAGGAGGATTGGGGAAGACACGGGTGTCTTGAGAGCCAGCTGTCAGCTGCTGGCTACCACCTGTTGCGCTCTGCGTGCTAAGTTTTCCTTTTACTAGATGCAGTTTTTCAGTGGGTAGGCCCTGGAGGACAAGTGCCTTGGCAGAGCCCTGCTTCCAGCAACACCTTCTCAGGTGCCCCCTGGCTGGGCTCCAGCCGCCTTCTCAGCAGCAGGCCTGGAGTGTGGAGTGCGTGGGAAAGAGCAACTGGTCTTCAGGGTCTCCCAGGCTGCTGAGTCCCTGGAGTGCGGGCACGAGCACTGTCAGCAGAGGTGGCCTGAGTGCAGGAGGGGTGTCCTTCTAGGCCTCCTCTGGCCTTTGTGAAATTGTCCCTCCGTCCAGGCTGAGTGAGCTCTGAGCTGTGAATCTTACTCTTTTTCTTTTTGAAAAAACATTTACGGTATTGGGGATCACCCTGAGCTTACATCGTAACAACAACCCCTGCCACCGCGTTTTTTCTTCTTCTTTCTTTCTGAGACAGCGTCTTGCTAGGTTGTCTAGTCTGGGCTTGAACTTGTGATCCTTCTGCCTCAGGCTCCCAGTGTTGAGCCATAGGCCCGTGCCACCAGGCTCAGCTCTCTTGCCGTTTCCCGACATGTCTCAGCTTTGACAGCAGATCTCTGGTGTGGGCAGACTACTGCATCCAGAGGGTCTAGTGGGGGAATGGTGATTCCCACAGAGAACTTCTCGGGAAAAACACGTTGGCCACCCTGGCCCAGCCCCGGGGCCTGGGCTGCTGCGTCCTTGGACAGGAGGAGAGAGGAGGGCGGCCTGGTCAGGAGTGTGGGGAGTCCAAGCGCAGGCTCTGTCGGGTCCTTGGCTGACCATCAGAGGCCTGTCTCCCCATCTGCACAGGGCCCACCCAGAGGCCTCCGACCATGTGTGAGCGCTGGAGGGAAAGCCTCCTGGAGCACTACGGCGGCACACCCCGGGATGACCAGTATGTGCCCCAGTGCGACGACCTGGGCCGCTTTATCCCGCTGCAGTGCCACGGGAAGAGTGACTTCTGCTGGTGTGTGGACGCGGACGGCAGAGAGGTGCAGGGCACGCGCTCACAGCCAGGCACCACCCCGGCCTGTAAGTGCTGGGGGCAGCCCGGGTCCTCTCTGAGTGGGGGGATGGGGGCGCAGGGTGGAGAAATACAGGCTCCCCGGGTCTGATGAAAGAAGCCACTTCATCACAGGCTGTTGATTTACAATCTGGTCCTCTCCTCCCCCTCCCCAACTTGGAATTAGTTTTGGTTTTGTCACTAGCAGTTTCTGTAATTAGAACAGCTGGAACTCAGCTCACCATTGCGGTCACTCCCCCTCTCCCAGCCAGGGTCAGAGGGGACAGTGTGAGGGGCCCTTTCAAAAACACCAGAAGACTCAGCTTTGTTCTGAGGGAAGTGTTTTGTTGTCTTTCCTCCCTAGTAATTGGCAGTGATTTACATAATTGATCCTTAAAAAAAAAAAAAAACAACCTCTAGAAATTAGAATTTCTTTTGAAGAACACCTGGAGTACATCTGTCCAGGGTGAACTTGTTTTTTATATTTTTGGAGTCTCTGGTATGTGAAAAGTAACTTTTTTCTCTCCCACCCTCCCTCATTCCTCCTCCCCCTCCCCAACCTCTCGGGTATGGCAGGTATACCCACGGTCGCTCCACCCACAGTCCGACCCACGCCGAGGCCTGATGTGACCCCTCCGCCTGTGGGCACCTACCTGCTCTACGCCCAGGGCCAGCAGATCGGCCACTTGCCCCTGAATGGCACCAGGCTCCAGAAGGACGCAGCCAAGACCCTGCTGTCCCTGCATGTAAAGTGGGGTTGGGGGTGGGGCTTTCTGAAGGCCTAGCTTGGAATGAACTTCTGGGGTAGAAGGGTTGCTCTCTGCAGGGCTCTGGCCTGCATGTCCCTGGGCCTGGCTCTCTTGCTGGGAGTGACTTCCAACTGACCAGAGTGCTGTCTCCTGTGGGTTCATGGGAGTTCAGCATCATTAGGATGCAGGAGGCTGTATGGCGGTCCTTGAGAAAACTAACAGAAGGTAGCTAGGGAGGGTGACTTCTGGGGTCTGTTGAGAATCCCCTGTGGCGCTCACGGCTGTGTCCCTCGTCTCCCCTTCTGGCTGCGTCCCTTTCCTTTGCCTCTTCCCCAACCTTCCTGGCTCCTTACTGCTGGAGATTTGGGGAGTGTGCCATGCCAGAAAGGAGTGGAGAGTTTTGCCCCAGGGGACACTTGCTGCTTTCTGTGCCAGCAGCTTCTCTCTGGCCAAGGAACCTCAACTTGGAAACAAATGGGGAAGAGACAGTCCCCAGAAAGACATGTGCACATGTACAGTGGAGAATGCCTATTTCTGAACTGCACCCTCAGAAAAATAGCACAATATTCATGTGCATATTTGCTGCTGTTAATGAGCCACTTTCTTGGTTCCAAAACAGTTTTAATAGCAGCCTGTGGGTTTGGAAAAGGATGAGTTTCTTCTTCCCATCTTAAGATCAGAGAGTCCCCCCCACCCACCTCAGCAAACTGTACCATGCTGTTTTATAAAAGTTTCTTGAAGAGAAACTAAAATGCTTTCCTGACCTGTAGCTAAAGCAGCTTTCACTCTGGTCATGTCAGATGGCTCAGTGGTGTTTCTGAGCTGTTCCTGATGGGAACAGGGTGGTGCTAGCCATGGCAGTGGAACTGAGAGAGAAAAAAAGACAAGGGTTGTATGCACATGAGACAGCGTCTCGCCCTATAGCTCAGGCTGGTCCTGAACTATGTAGCCCACATTGGCCTTGGACTCATGGCATCCTCCTGCCTCAGCCTCCTCAGTGCTGGGATTACAGACATGCACCACCATGCCCAGGTTTATGTGGTGCTGGGGAATCGAACTCCAAGCCTCAAGCTTGCAAGGCAAGTGCTTTAACTGCCGTGCCATTCCTCTAGCTCCTAAACTGAGACTTTCTAAAAACCTGTGAGGTCATTAGATAGCTTTGTGAATGTCATGAGTTCCTCCTGGGTTAATGGAAACCCGTATGAATGTGCACTCTGTATTGGGACGAAGTTCTTACTGATTTTAATTTTCAAGTAAAAGTCACGTTGACCCTAGGTGCCCCTTGTAAACTGCCTGGTCTTCCTCATGGAGACTGTTTGGTGCTTTCTGAGCTATCAGTGGCATGAGTCAGCCAAGCCTCAGGAGCTTTGTTGGGCAAGGCAGGAACTTGGGTGACCTCGAGGACCAACAGATAGTTTCTGGATGACAGTTCTCACGTGTGCCGGGTTTCTTGGAGCACAGGAGTCTGGGTTTGAAAAATGGAAAGAAACTAGCTCTGGGGAGTCAAGGGAAAGAGTTTCACAATCCTGGTATTTTGATAAAACACTGTCATCATTTAGCAGTGAGGAAGGCTGGGGGACTTTGCTAGTGGGAGGTTAGGTGACCACTATTTCCCAGATCCTTGCCCCATCGAATCACAGATTTTCTTCTATACAAAAGTCAACTGAAGGCTTGATTTGCATTAAGCAGTGTTGGTTGATAATGCCTCAGGTAGGGAAAGATCTTACCTGTTCACTGTAGATTCTGCTGGCATACGGTGGCAAATTTTTAGAAAGGCTCTTTCAAAAAGTGCCAATAACATATGAAAGGACTTAGTTTTTGTCCACACTTTAATTTTGCGAAGATGATGACCTCAAATCACTGAAGGGGATGGTTCTTTTTGTGTGACAAATTACTGGTTTTACTGCCACTGGTAATAGTGCTTATCTGAGGCACTTACTGCATACTACCCACTGAGTGGGACACTTCATGTGCGCTATGGTATTAATTTTTTGCAGCTACATGAAGCATGTACTGCTGTTAGCCTTGTTTCACATACAAAGAAGTGAAGGCATGGAGTGGTTAAGAGTCACAGCTGTGCAGGTAATAAGCGGCCATGCTGGCTTGACCCCAGGGAGGTGCCCACTGCCCACGCCTCTCACCACTCTGCCTCTAAAGTCACAAAAATACATAGCTGCTTGCTGTGTGAATAAACATGAGCTTGAGGGCAACTGGAAACATCCTCCCTGTCCATATTATTGATAATATATGTGATGCATAATGTTTAACTGAACTTGAGTATCTTGTGCACGTGTGTATCACATCAGAAACATCCTAATTCTCCCAATTTTGATTGGGCTTGCAAAGGGCTCCATTGTTGTGGGAATTGACTATGACTGCCGGGAGAGGATGGTGTACTGGACAGATGTGGCTGGACGGACAATCAGCCGTGCCAGCCTGGAGCCAGGAGCAGAGCCGGAGACCATCATTAACTCAGGTGAGTGGCTTTGCACAGTAGACACTTTGCATTTGATTTATTTTACCAAGTCACTTGACTGCTTTATGCCAAACTCTCCCTCTTCATCTAACGGGAGGTTAAGTTCTGTGCAATGCAGTCCACAGCCATATAAGGCTGGGCCCTCTGTGGACACATACATTTGCATGTATTCCTAGAGCTGGAGAAATGGCACAGTGGTTAAAGCACTTGCCTTAAAAGTGCAAGGCTCAGAGTTTGATTCCCCAGTGCCATGTGAAGTCGGGCATGGTGGCACATGCCTGTAATCCCAGCAAGCAGTAGGCTGAGAGAGGAGGATTGTCCTGTCCAAGGCTATCGTGGTCTACACAGTGAGAGTTCAGGACCCACATGGACTACAGAGTGAGACCCTGTTTCGGGAAAAAAACGATTCCTATCATGAGCCTTTGGGGTGAAGAGCCACGGCGCGAACCCAGTGTGGCAGTCATGTGTGGTGCCTACTGCCATAAGTAAGGTAGTTCAGCAGAAGCTAGAGGTGGTGGAGGAAGGAACAAAGGCACCAGGTCCTCTGTTAGCCTCGTTCTGGGGACTTGGAGAGTCTCAGAGGTTTTTTTTTTTGAAGCTGTTCAAACATGGCAGATCTCTGTTTTATCAGTTATTACTGTCCACGAGCTGCGAGTTCTCCAGCCCTGCCTCTGCTCTGTTTTCAGGTCTGATCAGTCCCGAAGGACTTGCCATCGACCACTTCCGGAGGACAATGTACTGGACAGACAGTGGCCTGGATAAGATAGAGAGGGCCAAGCTGGACGGCTCTGAGCGCAAGGTCCTCTTCCACACGGATCTGGTGAACCCCCGTGCCATTGCTGTGGATCCGATCCGAGGGTCAGCTGGGCTTCCCTTAGCTCCTCTGTTACCTATAGATCCTGACTTCAGGCCCCTGGATTTTAAATACCACGTGGGGGAGGGTCAACAGAAGACACAAAGGCTCAAATGCATTAAGAGATAAGTATTGAGGACTTGGTAGGTGTCAGGCATTGGTCTAGAGACAAGATCTGTCCTTTTGAGGAATTTACTTTCCATTAGGAGAAAAATGAAACTGTGAACAAACAAGAATTATATCAGGATGCGAAATGATATGTCCAGATTTCAGGAGGGTGGTGGAGGGATGAGGCTGCCTGCACCAAGGATGAGGAAGGGCCTCGGGAGATCAACTTAACAATGAGGAAGTGGGTTCCCTAGCAGCACAGTGAGGAACCAGTTTTAATACCACAGCAGGGTTTTCTCCACTTCCTGATGAGAGTCACCAAAGGTTACACACTGGACATTGATTCCTTCAGGCTGGTGAAAGTGGTAATGATCAGTAAGGCCACCAAGTGGGATGAATAAGATTTGGTTGTAGAACTGCTAAGTTTTTTTTTTTTAATCTGAGAAACTCTTGCCACATTTAGGTAGAATTTCTACCAAATAGTACAAAGCCATGGTGGTGGGGGTGTGGGGTCTCAACTTGGGCTTCTACATGTGGGAATGGGGTATCTTTCTGTATTTCAGTTGGCTTTAGCCATCGAATTAACCCTTTAAAAATTCTTTCAGTAGACTTGCCCTTCTGATATTTAGAGGGGTCCATTAGTCTTGGTGCTTGACCTGAAACAGGGGAGCTTCCAGCTGGTGAGCAGTGATGCCTTGATCCTGTGCACCATGGTCTAGAGGAAAAGGCACAATCTGAAGTGATTCCAGCCATGAGTTTAAGACCAAAGCACAGCAGGTGCAAAGCCCTAGATTCAGTTCTCAGCACACGCACATGCAAAAAAAAAAAAAAAAAAAAAATCAAAGTAGAGCTTCGTTTCTTAACAGACAACAAACAGTAATGCTAAAGGACTTTAGAAACAGTTTCTAATGAAAACAAACACCTTGACTAACTACACGTAACTACTCAAAGTCTTAGTTACCAAATCTTTGTGATTTTTCTTCCTATTGATTTTACACTTCATTTTTTTCCTTCAATCCAGTGCTTGGTGTCCATGTGAGCTTGTTCTGGACTGTTCTCAGCATCTGGAGCCACTTGGGGACAGGGACAGGTCACATGATACAGCAGTGCCATGCATTCCCAACCCCATGGCTGCTCCTACCTTCACCCAAAGTACAAGTGGCTTTCTCTCACTTCTACGCTCCACCTTCCTTTTCTTCAGCTGTTGAGCTGAAATGATGGGACTTTTCAAGAAGTCCAAGTTTGGTGAATTCCAAACATCTCCCTCTCCTCATGGGTATTCTCTGTAGTTCAACTGACAGAGTTCCAGTGTTCTGGTGAAGCATTACATTATAAAAAGAACTTTCAACATTACATCTGCTCCAACTATAAACCTGTTTATTTTCTTGCATATATTTCCAGATAACAAGACCTAATTATTGTGCCTCACTTGACATGAGTCTGTCCTCAGGAGCCAGTGGAAGACAACTACAGCTCTCCCTCACTTCCCTCTCAAATCTCTGGCCCCCATTCTGTAGGATCTATAGCTGAACCCTTCCTAATAACTTTATTTCTTTAGATTCTAAGTTCAAGATTTTAATACATTTAAAGACGTCTGGGCTGTCATTCAGAGGCGAGGATTCTAGCAGGGATGGAGGTGTGTTCCTCCACAGTTAGCAACTATCAGAAGACCTTGTAGACCAGGTAGTGCAGGCAAAAGTATTAAGTGGCTGGTGTCACTTTCCAACTGCCATGTAACAGATTGCCTAATTTATGGCTCAAGATAACAAATATTTTCTGTTTCTGTAAGTCATAGTCTGAGAGTGTGGCTTACCTGAATGTCTTTGGTGGGGTCTCTCACAAGGATGGAATCAGGAATTGACCAAGCCCCAGTGACACCCCGCCCTGCCTGTGGCGGGGAAGATCCATTTCTAAGCCGACTCATATGGGGTCTTGGCAGGCCACTCGGCTTTGAACAGACACAAATTCCTTGGCAGTTGGGTCTTTGCCAAGGACAGTACCCTATGTCTATTTACAAAGGAGCTTGCAGCAGGCATCCAGCGTTTCTGAGGGAGCAAGAGGGCACCCGAGACAGAAGTCGGGTTTTTGAAACCTCATGTGGGATGCAACACAACTTTAATTGCATCACACTCTGCTCACCAGAAGCAAGACACTAAATGTAGCCCAAACCTCCTGCTTAGGGCCCTCCTAGGTGGAAATCAACGGTGGCTGTCTTGGAAGCTGCCTGCCAGTGTGGTCTGCGCTGGGGGATGTGTATGGTGCCATGGATTGAACTCAGCTGCCTACGTGCTCTGCAAATGTGCTATATACCATGTGCTGTATTCTCAACTCCTGCAGATAATCTTTAACAATCTTGATTTTTTTTAACACATCTATAGCAATTTGTACTGGACTGACTGGAATAGAGAAGCTCCTAAAATTGAGACATCATCTTTAGATGGTGACGACAGAAGAATTCTGGTCAATAAAGACATTGGGTTACCCAATGGCTTAACCTTTGACCCTTTCTCCAAACTGCTGTGCTGGGCAGATGCAGGTAAGACTGACAGACAACACAAAGAGCTGACCTTTGGGACAGTGGAGTCCAGGATGGGGACAGATTTTACCACAAAACTAAATTCTTTAGATCTAAACATTTACAGCACATATCTGCTTGGTGTATCCATTTGAAAGAACAATTCTGTAATGCTCTGATAATTCCTCTGGATAGGAGTAAGCTAAAATAGGTACTAAGTGTGTACAGCATAACCCCAACATCAGCACTTGACCTACTTTGGAGAACAGTAGCCACTGTTTAACTCACAAGCTTAAATTATTCTGCTTTGGGGGACCAGTTTATACATTATTTATAAACACTGTTTACAGTTTTACATTGCTAAGGCCATTCTTTGAAAAGTAACATAGCAGGGTCATTTTGTCAGAATGTTTTACACCCAGGCTTACTTAATTAGTAGAGTAACAGATGTTGTGTCTGATTCTATTAGAGACTATTTTTAAACTCAAAATCTACGAAAAGGGACAATATAGATCTTACCTTTATGGCACAGGTTGTTTTAAGTATTTCTAACAGTATTTAAAGTTAAATTCTCCCTAGGAAGTGTGAAAACTTGGAAATTGGAATCATTCGGCTACTGCAGAATTGCTAAGACTGCTTCATTTGCACAAAGCAGCCATGTTTTTAACCTAGAATATATATATATATATATATACACACACACACACACACATACATATATATAAAATCCTAGATTCGTTCTCAAATGATGTACAGCACACTTAAATATATATGTATATATATGTACATGTATATATGTGTATATATATGTATGTGTGTGTGTGTATATATATATATTTTTTTTAAATTAAGGTGTTTGGTTGTTTTGGCTCTTACACATTGCTTTACAAAGGATATTTACCAAGCTGTTTATATGCTAAAGCCTGAAATTGCATAAATTACAAAAATATTTCTAATGCCCAGCTTTGGAAGAAATACGGCAAATCTCAACAGATGTAGCTTTCCTCTAAAAGAGGATTAAGTCTGAATTTCTTTTTTTAAGACAGGGTCTCACCCCTGTGGTCCAGGCTAGTGCTGAACTCACTTCGGAGCCCAGGCTGGCCTTGGACTCACGGTAATCCTCCTGCCTCAGCCTCCTGAGTGCTGGGATTACAGGTGTGCACCACCACACCCAGCTTATGTGGTGCTGGGGAATCGAACTAGGGTACTTAGCGCTTGCTAGGCAAGCACTTTAACTGCTGAGCCATTCCTCTAGGCTGCCCAAGTCTGAATTTCTATTGAAAGCCAGGCTTCTGCTGAACGCGGAGACTATTAATAGGACAGTGTGCAGTTGATAATCTGTATGTCTACAAAGGGAACAAGATGTTTCTGCCGAGAACCTGCCTGTACCATCATCGGGATAACAACTTCTTTCCCCCTGCATGTAATGACGATCTCTTTTCCCCTCTTTGATGTTTTAAAAGGAACCAAAAAACTGGAGTGTACCCTACCCGATGGAACCAGACGCCGTGTCATTCAGAATAACCTCAACTACCCCTTCAGCATCGTCAGCTTTGCAGACCACTTCTACCACACAGACTGGAGGAGGTAAGCCCCAAACGGCTCTTCTGGACAGCACATGACTTGTTTAACAATTTACTCAGATGTGGATTTGCTCTGTACCTGAAGAAGACTGAAAACAGTTTAGATTAGTTCTTAAATGAGGATCTAGGGTACATTTTAAAAAACAAAAACCATGTCTAAGTCCTTCTACCCGTGCCCCACAGCTGTGATTCACCCCTCTGGCATGAGGCTTGGGCATCAGTACTTTGTAGAAGCATACAAGATTTTCTTTAGGCTAGTCATCTTCAATCTTCTGTGGGCCACCAGCTCTCCCCATAGGCTTGTTGACAGGTATTGCTGGGCCAATCCTCGAGTTTCTAATTTTGAGGGATCCAGAAATTTGTGTCTTCTACAAGTTCCCAGGTGAAGCTGGTCTGGGAACCACCTTAGAATCAGTGGTGTTGCACACATTTTCCAGTAGTTGGAACTCATTTGGTTAAACTGATTGAAAAAACGTGTTCCTAGAAGGCTGGCCGACTTCCTCCATTAAAATGTTTTCATAGGTTTTTAAAAAGAATTATCTTTTATCTTTTTATCTAGTGACAAATGAATTCACTCTTTATTACCAGGGACGGTGTCATAGCAGTACATAAAGACAGTGGCCAGTTCACTGACGAGTATCTCCCAGAGCAGAGGTCTCACCTGTATGGGATAACTGCAGTCTACCCCTACTGCCCACCAGGTAAACGCACACGCTTCAGGATGCTCTTAGACCAGCAGCGTCTATCTTGTCTCTACTAAGTCCAGCTACCTTAACTATAAGGAAATTTGCTCTTCTGGCCCAGTTTAAAAATACTCACCCCTGACCTCTTTGCTCACAGGAAGAAAATGAATACTGCAATGTAAAGAAGGTCCTTCTGTTTACAATCAGACTCTGACCCCACAGGCATTTACTGCAAAGGCACAGTGAAAGAGGAATTGGCCATTAGAAGTTCCTGGACATACAAGAGAGACATTTTTGGTGCAAAAAGACTAAGTATATTTTGTGAAAAGTTTATACCTCAATCTTTACTACTGTATTTTTAAAGACAAAGGTTACTGCAAGTTATTTTTAAGTCATTCTAATAGCTGCTTGATAAAAGCAACATTTTATAGACATACTATATTTAAAAATCCAAATTCATTGAACCAAGAACCCATTAAGAATTTAAGAACCTGAATCTTTGTTACGGGTTTTTGGGACAAGAAATGAAAGCATACATTACTAAATACAACCCTAAATGTC
The DNA here is from genome assembly GCA_004027205.1 of Ctenodactylus gundi. NCBI lineage: Eukaryota > Metazoa > Chordata > Mammalia > Rodentia > Ctenodactylidae > Ctenodactylus > Ctenodactylus gundi. The sequence goes on from PVKB01000118.1 coordinate 946,760, forward strand.
AGCATTGTTGTAGTTTAGGTTATGCAGAACCTGTGGGAAACAAGCAACTTATTTATAGTTTCCCACCGGAATTTCTACATCCATTTTTTTCTTACCTCTGCATCAGTGCATTTCTATTTATGTTAAAAGGTGCTAGGATGATTCAATTTGTATTTTCTGATGCCATAAGTGCCTCTCAGAAGTAGCCACAGGAAGCACATTTATAAGTACCAAAGAGTAGCAGTTCTCAAATTTTCTAGATTACTCCAATAAAGTATTATTTTAAGTTTTTCTATGACAAAGCTGGAGACTGATGCATGTATGTACTTTAACCACTAAGGAAGTACAGTTAACTATACACATATACAGAGTTTAAAAAGAAATTTTACTTTCTCAAACTTTATTAAAGAAAAAAGCAGTGATGGTGGTAAATCTCTAAACACAAGTCAGTTTTCTGGGACTCCTCCCTCAAAAATGTGAGATTTGATTTCCAAATGCATGCCAGAAGTACCAAATGTACTAAGTAGTTGAGAAGCTGAGGCCAACGTGCTCATCTTCCAACCTTGCCCAGTCTGTGGTCGGTCTTTGGATCAGCAATAATAGCCTGAACAGCTACTATGGCTTCGTTGATTTTTGTCTGTAGCTCTCTGAGTTCTTCTATATGCAGCAATCGTAGAATCTGAGCAGCTTCATTTAGAACTGCATCTGTTTTATGAGAAAAAGGCACTACGTTAATACATGATTTTTGTGTTTTATTCCATTTCCCAAATATCTTCCAAGTATTTCAAAACGGTTGGAATTAAAATAATCACTTACCTCCTGTGTCAAAACCAAGAATATGTTTGTCTAAAGCAACAGGCAAGCCCTTAAAAAAAGAGATAGTAGTCAAGAAAACCATTTTTTTTTCTCATCTGATTCTATGAAAAGTAGTCAGGTAGTAGTCAAGAAAACCATTTTTTTTTCTCATCTGATTCTATGAAAAGTAGTCAGGTATTTTAACGTACATGCAAGAGCCAGAAGATAAAGAACTTGCTGTTTAAAACTGCCTTGTGCGTGCTAGAGGAACAGCTCAGCAGTTAAAGCGCTTGCCTAGCAAGCACTGAGTACCCTAATTCCATTCCCCAGCAGTACATACGCTGGGCGTGGTGGCGCACACCTGTAATCCCAGCACTCAGGACTGCTGTGAGTGTGAGGCCAGACTGGGGTACACAGTGAGCTCAGAACCAGCCTGGACTACAGAGTTCAACCCTGTCTCAAAAAGCAGGGAAGTAGTTTTTCTCTATTGAACCCTGGTTAAGAAAAAAAAAAAAAAAAAAGACTAGCCCTTACATATACTAAACTCCTTGGGCTGCCCAATACTTTAGTCCAGGTGTACAAAATCTTACTGGAGCACTATTAAGTTACTGCCAAGGATGGAGAGCTAAGCAGAGCTATTCTCCCATCTTAGCTGCAGTATGCAAAAGTTTCCAGTACAAATGGGACTGGACTGCTTTTTTTGTTTAAAATTTATACAAATCTAAAAATGCATTTTTTTCAGCTAACACAATAATTATCCATGAGTAATTAACTTTCAATAGTTCATTTGGCAGTTACTTTGAGAAAGTCTAGGAAAATTCAGAGTGTCCGAGCCACTGGCCAACATGGTCAGAACCTTCGTGACGACGCATGATTGATGCCTATGACAAAGCCAACTACAAAGCAGAGCTGGGGGACCATGTGGCTCAGAGAACCATTTGGGCAGGCCTGGGCAAGACGCCACCAAAGACAAGCAGTTTGAACCTCATATTAGGGATGAGTTAATGTTTTACCAGACACCAAAGGCTAATTTCTAGTTTGATAATTTCACATTGCCAGTGAATGATGTCACTTGGCGTAGAAAAGGTTCCCCAGCCCTGCTGTAAAAACTTCACAGTAATAACTATGGAACAGAAAGGCCAGCAACTGGACTTTCTGCGGACTGTACTGCACCCAGTTCTTACTTTAAACACACACACTACCTGTACTAGTAAATGGTGTTAGTCACTAACTTCTTGCCTTATCAGTGAGGAAAACCACGGTGATGACTATACAGTGAGCACCACCAAGAGTAACTCGCATTGAGCGGCTCTATGCCAGTCCGGTACCGAAGCTCCAGTTCTCCCTTTGCCTGACAGCTGACCACTGGGGCATCTACCACTGATGATCACCACATGCGTCAAGTACTGCCAATGAATGGTTACACAAAAACACGAAACTGTAAGAACTTCCTGCTACATTATTATAGATTGGTACCTCTTGAGATAAGATTTGAAAATTATTCTTTGCAAGCAAGAGGTTTGACTATGCCCTTATTTGTACTGCCTTTGAAACTAAAGACACAGTCGTGCTCAATGATTCCATTACACCAGAACAATTTACTGTCTGTTCCACAGCGGTAGTGACATAAGCTGATCTTTAGTTCAGTCTCCACTGACCCAGTTCAAACATACTCAATGAGAACCTCCAGAAGAAAAGTGTCTTTCAGAAGGGACGATGCTGGCCTGGCATTAGGAATCTTTTAACACTACTGGGCCTTGCTAAAGGGGGCCGAGGCTGAGACACTGGAGTACTTGGGGTAGGACAGCTAAAGGCCACATTCGTGGGTTCAGCAAAAGAAGGTGCTGTCACAGACACCTGAACTGGACGGCTCCAACTGCTATGCTAATCCTTGAGGACACTATCTGCACTTACTCAATGATACTGCAAAATTATTTGGAAATCCAACATTTTAAAAATAACTCATTAGTATGCTTGTTTAGGGTGAAAGCAGTCGTAGTGTAAACATATGAAGTCACCTGCATCCAGAACCTACAGTTTTAAGACAGCATAGAAATCGAATACATGCACTGATAACAGCAATACCTGAAGCAGTTCTTGCCAATGACTTATAATTGATAAAAACATGCATACCTCTTTTGTTTGATTTGCCTTAGCAACTGCATCCTGTGTTAGGCGCTCCTGAACCAAAATGCGGATTGCCTAGGAACCCAAAAACATTGTGTTTACTTTCCATAGGCCGCTTACAACTCATCCTTTCTTCCCTGTGTCGAGAGTTAAGAGGATAAGTACAGCTGTGCATGACGTAAAGCAGGTCCCCTTCCTACGCCTGCAGTCGTGTACCCTCCAAAGCCTCTGTGACATTACAAGCACACTCTGCACGCAGTCTTCCATACAAGAAAGAGCGATTGTTCTTGTGCTTTCTCTTAACTATAATGAAGTTTTCAGACATTTCAAAAGATACATTATTTCTTAATCATGAAGGAATATATGCATATACTTACTATATCAATAATGGAATTTTTAGTAGAAAATACAACTCAAAGCTAAGTGTGAAACTTGAAAAAAAATCAAATGCTGTATTTGAGAAAGGTAATTAAGCTTATGAATAAAGCAGACGTGACCACTGTAGAACTATTCCAAGGAAATTTTATCTGTCTGAAGATGCAGGAGGCCTTTCAAACAAACAAATTTCACTAAAAATAAGTTTTTGTCTGTCAGCAGATTATCTGCACTGAGAAAATCCAAGTTGTCTATGGCTAGACCACCCGTACCCGATCTAGTCTGATCAGAAGCTAGGCAAGGTTGGGCCTAGTTAGTACCTGGATGAGATAAAATCTAAGTTAATATTGAGATTCAGCATAGAAAACTGTATGAAGGTAGAAATACTCCCTGTTAAAACTGCTATATTTGTATAATTTCTGCAAAGTAGGCTCAGTTATGGCTTAATCTCTTCTGGGTACAATTAAATTTATTCCATTTATTACAAAGTAAATTAATTTACATGTTAATCTAGTTAAAAGCTCACTAATCTCTTATAAATCAATGATTTCTAAAATGATTTCCAAGTTACCTGGTATCTTCAGTACCACTGTCCTGCTCTGTGCCCCACCCCGCTTCACAATTACCAGGAATAAATCTGAAGTATACTGTTCCCTTTGAGGAGTCTTTCAGATTACTGTGCCCCAGTATGTGACGGTATTAACTGAGCCATCTCTCTAGGATGGGGAATTCAAAGACGTATAAAACAATCTTATCTCACAGAGATTCTGGTATATACACCATTACTAATTTGGTATGTCCCACTATCTTACTGAATACTAGCCATGAATCCTTAAACGGACTAAACAACTGCAGTAATGTAGGAAAAGAAATGGACCCACAGGGCAGGGCGCTTCAATCCAACTCACGGCTCTCACGCCTGTGTCACCCTGGACGTTCTTATCCGTCCTCGTCTAAGTCTTTGTTTCTTCATACACATACTTTTTGAAAAAGGATAAGAATTCTATGACTTGGGAGTATTAACTGACCTTATCGTTGTAAACAGATACAAATCTCCTTCGTGTTCACATTCCTACTGCTGTACTCAGCCACAGATTTAAATATCAAGTAATATTTCAAAAACGGTAGAATTAGGGTGTTTCTGTCAAGAATCAAAAACAGGAAGCTCACCTTAAGCATCACCAGGTAATCATCATGGCGTTGGATCTGAAGAAGGTTGGCCAGAGCCATTACACCAGCCTTGAAGTCGGGGTTATTTACTATAAGAGGTTGGAAAGAAAGAAATACAACACTTACAGTAAAGCAAACACATTAACAGACACTTTTGTGAATGGACAAAGTCAAGAAAAAATTTCCAGTAACAACAAATCCCACTATTTTTGCTGCTGGCAGGAAATAATGCAGCACAGCACACCAGCAATCTGGTTATTGAGTAGAATAAACGGTTTTCCGTTAATAGGTTTCATCAGTCAAACCGAAAAACCTGATACAATGATTAATTCACATTAGGCTTGTCCTGTAAGGCCCATGTATATAGCTCTTTAATATCTTTCCCCAAAGCTATCAACTTTCATATATATCTCCCTCCGATGGGCAGCGTCCCCCAAGCATTTCCCTAGGCTGTAGCGCAAGTGGCCCAAGAAGCTTGCTCACCACGGCGCTAGCTCCTGAGATACAGATCGCAATGAGCCAGCCAGTGAAAATGGATTTAATACATAATTAGAATCTCCATACTTTTAGAAAGGGAAAAGAACTGCTAAGAGACATGGGACTTTTACCACTTGTCTCATACTGTCAGTGGCCTACAACAATTGACACAACTAGGAAGGCAAACGATGATCCACATGATTAAATATAAGCCAAAACCTCAAATTATCTGGCACAAATCAGGTAACAGCATTTTACCATTTAGCTATTCAATTACAAGGAAAAGGAGAAAGGGCCCTGTCACTGACAAGCCACTGTCAACAGCTGTGTCCAACCTGGGGCCCACCACGGGAGGTTTTTTACCCTCTTTTTGAGTGACAAGGAACTAGCTTGGGCCCCATATAAAATGCATAATGTACTATATGTAAGTGCTGAAACTTTAAAAAATTTTTCATTATAACATTTTTTTAAAAGGGCATAAAAACAGTGGGCTGCAGGTTAGGCACACCTGCTGAAGAATAAAATGTCAGGATCAACACTGTCTGTCTACATGAAGCACTCTTAACTAAGTTAAACATGAACTTCTTTCTATGAAGTCCACTTAAGAACCCAAAATGGCCATCAATTTTATGCATGTATGTACTCACCATCCAGGTTGATCAGGGGCTCTGCATTTTTAGCTGCATTATCGGTGTTTTTTGCATTATCAGGTGCTAAGTCCTTATATTTCTCAGCTATAAAAACGAGCAAAAATACAATGTGTAGAACTGAAACTTAAGGTAAACTATATAGTGCTTATGTACTGAATTTAAGTCAAATATTTTGAGCACATAACTTCCATAATTGCTAAAGAAAATCTAACAAGATGAGGTGACTTTTTATTAAGCTACAATGCTTGGCAGGATACAAATCTTTTCATTAACATTTATAAAGGCAGCTATTTCAAACATCAAAGCTTTAGAAGTGAAAAGTCTGCTTCTGTAGTTTCCTTTAAGATACGGGACAGAAGAATGAGAGATTATATTAAATTACAAACTCACTAAAATTTTTTTTCCAAAATCCTTTAATCACAATATACAGAATCTGAAAACTTTGCTTCCTAAAAATTCACCACTTCAAATACACTATCATATACTGAGCTAAACTTATTTCATGTAAACTTGAAATTCAGAATTCCAAAGGTTTTACTACTTTCATTTGAAAAAATGCTGAAGAATTCATTAATAAACTTAATGCTCCAAATGGCACCTTAGGCTATAATATCTACATTATCTGCTAATGGAACAAAGAAAATAAAAGCTTTATAATTTAAGCCCAAGAAGAGTTAGTTTATTGGGACTTCCTCTGGCCAAATCTGGAATGGTACAGATGCCAACATACACGACAAAAAGACCATGACCTGTAAGCAAAGGACCATACGTCTGCACTGATTTTAAACACACTGGAGAGGTGGGCACCATCCTCTTCCATAGAGTAGGAAGCCAACACATAAATACAGAAAGGATGGTAAAACTGTCAGTACCTTTTGGCAACCATAAGCCTAAGTGATTCAGGCAAGACTCAACAAATGGATGCTGAAACTATGAAGTTTCAGGAGCAAAAGCCACACTGAATTAGCCTCTTAGTGTCTCCCCAAAGACGGATTACTCACTACAAAGGGGAAGTAATAACTGTGGACAAGCCTGAACTAAGTGGCCAAAGCTACCATGATGAGTGACACAACAGTGACTATCAAAAACTTCCTGATGTGATACACTAAGGAACACAACATTTTTACATAGTTTCTAACTCAAGTATAAGCTGTAAATCTAATCATAAGGAAAGACAAAAACACAAACTGATGGTTATTCACAAAACAGTGTCAGCTTCGTAAAGCACGTAGGACAGGAGTTTTTCCAAATTATAAAAGACTAAAGAGATAAAATGGAACACAGTGTATAACCCAAGATTGCTTTAGAATCTGTTTTGTGGGGGTAATGAGTTATATAAACTGATGAAATGGGAATAGTATCTGTAGATAATGGTACTGTATAGGTTAATTTCCTGATTATATGGTTATGTAGACAAAAATGTTTTTAGGAAATGTACGTTAACAAAAGTATTGGGGGTAAAAGAGAATTGTCTACAGTTTACTATCAAATAGGTTAGAAAATACGTGTGCATGCATGTGCTTGTACACAAGACCAAGCAAAAAAAAGTATGAAAATTCGTTGTACTAGTCTTACAAACTGAAAAAAAATAAGTCAGATTGTAATCACCTTAAATGACAAGGCAGAGAGATTTAAGTAATCACAAGGCAGCGGATAATAAAGATTCACAAGTTTTGACAAAAGTAGCAACCTATCAATATAAAACCTCAAAGGCACATCAATGCCTCCTGCTGCCAAGATCCAGCATTACTACCTTAACCGATTTTCAAAAAAAGTTTTGCTTTTTTAACTCTTGCTTTTTTCCATTAAATGTTCTCTGGTTTAGATTTTAATAGTCTTAATATCATTTACTTTTAAAATATGTTGATTTATTTCCTCAATATCAACATAACCTTCACTCAAGCCTCTTTTTTTCATTAGGACCACACTGTTATTAAGGAAAGTACATACCTACTAGTCAACCACAGGAATCCATGACCCGTGGCACCTATCACTGAAAGCTGAGAGATTATAAAAATGGAAATGAATAAACAAGGGTAAAGCAGAAGTAAACTGATAATGTGACTACAGACTTTTTTAGGAACAGCTGGTGAATGACTGATAACAGCGCACAAGAGTTTGTTGAAAATCCGCTCAGAGTTCAGTTTAGAATCTCTAAAGAGTAACACTAGCAAAGCAACAGCATTTATAATTTTATTTTCTACAGAAACACAGGCACAGTCATTTTCTCTGTAAATTAAAATAGAATATGTCTGAACTAGAACTTTCCTTACAAGTTCTGTCCTAAGGCTTCTGAAACATAAACCTGAAGCACCAGCAAAACCAAACTGGCCGCCGTGCCAAGTCAGACTGTAAACATTTCCAGATATGGCCCCTGGCAGGCAATGACAACCGCTGGTAAGGACTTGGTATGTGTAAGAAACTATCTCAGGAACTGCGCACACAGAGCACTGTCCGCCCAACCATGCACACGTGCCAGTACCTAGAAGCTGCTTGTGTTACCTTACATGGCAAGGGGACTTGCATATATGATTAAATAAAGGGTCCTGAAACGGTAAGATTATCCTGGATTATCCAGGTGGACCCACTATGATCACAGCACCCACAAAAAGGGGAGACAAGCCAGCCCGTCCGAGAACACCAATGTGACCAGTGGGAGAGAAGCAGAAGGACGGGGAGGCGCCACACAGCTAGACAGGAAGGCTAAAGACGGGGCAGAAACACAGGCATAGCCCGAGACAGAAGTGGTAAAGGTGCAGGCTTCTCCCAGTCGCCACAGCTCTCCTGACTTCACGGCAGCCCAGCGAGGGGTGCTGAACTTCCAACTCCAAAGTTAGAGAGTAAGGCGTGTTCTAAGTTACTAAGTTTGTGGCGATTTGTTGTAGTCACAACAGGAAACTAAAAAAAGCATGCAGGAGCCAAAGCTTACAGCTTCTGGGGCAAATTAAGACCTAGAAACAAAAGGGCAAGTGGCGCAGACTTAGAAGATGCAGAGTGAGAAGCTCAAAGTGTGGAGGGACACATTTCTGCTATAGGTAAGGTGTCAGGGTTGGGGGAATGGCACCGCGGTTAAAGTGCTTGTCTGGCAAGTTCAAGGCCCTGAGTTCGATTCCTCAGCACCACATAACGCTGGGCGTGGTGGCTGGCAAACACCTGTGATCCCAGCTCTGGGAAGATGGGGCAGGAGGATTGCCCTGAGTCCAAGGCCAGCCTGAGCCTCATAGTGGACAGCCTGGGCTACAGAGTGAAACGCTGTCTTAAAAGAGAGAGAGAAATAAGGTAGATCTTTACAAGTTGGGTAGGATTAGATGTAGAGAGATTGAGGCTAAGAAGCTTCAAGTTCCTTTTGTAGAAAGGGAGAAATCAATGATGTTTTCAGTCTAAGTGAACTCTTCTTTGGAAACAAGGCACGCACTCTAAAATAGGTTCACATTTCAGAAAGCTGGGCACAGCGGCGCTGTCATTGGAGGGTGACGCTAAGGGAAGGACCAGAACGATTGCAACAATCTTAGCACCAAGTGTCAACAGGCTGAAATACAGGGTGACAGCAGTGGGATGAGAGGGAACAAGATCAATGAGGTCAGGATGGGAAGGAAAGTGAGACACCAAAGATATCAAACAGGCCTAAAGAGCAAATAACTAAAAACCTGGAAATGACAATATCATAAAGGCGAAAAGGCGAAATACAAGATGGAGGTGAGGCACATTAGATGCAGGGATGGAGGTGAAATGCATCAGACATGGGTGGGCAGACAGGGACGGAGGTGAGATGCAGCAGACGTGGGCAGACCTTTCAGACCACAATGGCATGATGAAAGGAAACATAAGCTTAATCAAAATTTGTTCTTCCTATAGGCACTAACAATAGTATAAACACATACAGTAAGACAACATTACATGATATACATCTACTGTAGCTTCAGTGTTCACTAGCTATATGTTTCACTCTTGTGAAATAACTGCTGCAACCAACCCTGCAAAAATCCACCGATGCTGGGACACGAGCCACAGGAATTTAAAAAGGTTGAGCTGCAGACTATGAAAGAAGGCACATTTACACAAATCACATTATTTTGTTAAGAAGACAATTAGATTTCTCTAAGAAACATCACTTCCAAATGCTACAAGAAAAATATAAGCGTCATGGAAGACAACAGAAAGTGCTTTTAAATTTGTGATAAAAATGAGCCAAAGGCAAAACAGTGTGAGACAAAAAACACCTGGTAAGATCCTACACTTTCACATTCTCCCTGTGCAGCTTCCGTGTCTTTAAAAACCACAAAGTCCCTGGCAAACATACCATTATCTCCATACTCAAGTCTGACGGCCAAACCAAGAAGCCAGTCGATTGCTTCTTGTCGATCCTGAATCTTGAAAGGACAGTTAACATCTCGGAGATACTGTGAAGAAAAAACCCAGTTTCATTTTATTATCAGAGTCACAGATCTAAAGGAATGATAGAGTTAAAAGCAAACTTAGATTACATTTCTAAGAATTTTCTTGTAATATTTATATACAAAACTTTTGATGCAATTATATAACCCAAAGGAAGGAAACACTTTACAGTACCATCTGAAGAGAAAATAACATACTGCCACTGTGCTTTTTGTAATGTTACCTAAGCAGATCCCACGTAAGATACCTGAGCTTTAAACTTCCTGAAGAAACAGAAACAGAAGCCAAGAGTGACAGTCATTTGTCAGCAGACATACAACTTGGATCTCGACTCAGATCGCGAAGAGCTAAACTTCATGATTTCACATTTCCATATAATTAGAACAATTAAATAAGGGATAATTTTTAGAAGTATTATCTCAACTTTAATTTTCACATCGTGAAAATGCAAACGAACAGAGTGAGCCATGCCACCTGGTGGAGACAGCAACTGCATGCTAAGCTATCCAAACGAGAAGCTTCCTTCAAGTGAGACGCCTGGGAGATGAACACCTAACTCCAGGCCTGGTGGCACCAGCCCTCTGGAGCCTGAGACAAGAGGATGGAAAGTTCCAGCTCAGGCTTGGCAACTAAGCAAGCCCTTTTCTCAAAAAAAAAAGGGGGGGGGGGATTGGGAATGCAGCTCAGTGCACAGGCCCTGGGTTCAATCCCTACTTAACAGAGAGGGGGGAAAGGAAGAAATAAAAAGGAAAAAAATTAATTTCAGCAAGAATGTTATTAGTCAAAACCTCTGCCCTTTTAGAAATCCCAAAGGGATAATCAGTGAATTGGGACATTTCAGCCACAACTCATTTTCAAATTCCAAATTCTATTCTCTTACTACAATCACAAGACTTGGTTACCTTATGATCCAAAAAAAATCAATCCTAAAAATGTTTAAAGATGTAATTTATGGTCTAAAAGTAATTATAAAAGACACATTTCAAATACTTGTTAGGGAATAACATTACATTTCAAAGAGACCAACATGATATCTGCGGGCCAAGTTCCAAGTATGGATCTTCAGAGTTATCCTACTTTCACTTCTGGGTGTTTTATAGCAGAAAATTTTTTATATTCTTCAAATACCCTTCTACGTGTGGAAGTCATTTTGTCCAATACACATGAAGTAAAGTCCTGATAATATAATTCAAAGTCAAAGGAAAGTCCAATAAAATTTCAAAAAAAAAAAAAAAATCAAGAGCACAGAGAAGTAATCCAGTAGAAGCGAAGCCAACAGCAGTCAGCAGCAGGCTACATCACCTGCTAGCAACCAGGGCCTTCCGTGCCAGGCACACATGTACACACCTATTAACAATAAGGCCACTCCTATGGGACAGGTGTCACTGTGACTCCAATTTACTGATGGGAACACTGAGACAGAGGGGTAGCATACCTGCCCAAAGTTAAAGCAATGATGCATAATTTATAAAACCCCCTAATTCATAAAATCACTGATTCTAAGGAGAAAGTACCAATCACTTTGCTCTTACTCATGAAATAGAGCTTCTAAAATTTTCAAGTAATGAGACTGTAAAATGTTTATTCTAATTTGAAAACAATTTTCTCTGTAAAAATACAACATTCAGGTAAATCAACAGGAAAATTATTATAGTCACAGAAATATGATGCTATGGTTTGGATCTAGGGTGTTCCCCCAAAAGCCCCAGGTATTTGGCTTGTAGTGTTAACTGTGGAATGAGAGGTAGGACCTGGCTGGAGGCAGGGCAAAGCTGGGTGTGAAGGGGCCCGCGGCAGCTTCAAGTAATCAGAGAAGGAAGAAACACTGGCACAGCTTCTCTAGCCTTGCCCAAGTCTCCAGGCACTGGGTGGCTCCGGCCTGCAATGCTGTAGGCTGCCCTCCAATCTGCCCCCTGCTTATGGCATGGCTTGTGTGAGGCTAAATAAAACCTTCCCCCTTAAATTGCAGGTGTTGGGTATTCGGTCCCGGAAAGGTATAAATAACTAAGACAGGATATACACGGGTCTTGTCAGGACCATTTCTTTCATACACAGAGGAGTATCTGTGTACACAAAATAGAAGCATAGAGTTTTCATTTCAAGCATGTCAATCATGGATTCTTTTAATATATTCCTCAAGTCAGCTTTTCTAACACCGATCATTGGATCTTACAGTTTCTAGAAAAGCTCTATGTGTTTTTATTTTACTTCCTAATTTTTTACCTTTTCGAAGAACTTGGGCCAGTCACTGCTGTGGATGTTCCTTAAATTACCTCTGTCTTCAATCTTGTAGTGTCTGATTTTCTGGTCCTCAAGCCAAACAATAAAGTTTCTGAATTCTGTTTCATCTGCAACAAACATATCACATGACTCAACGGAAGCACCAGATAACATACTTCCTTCTCCACAAAGTATCCTTGAACATTTCTTAACCCCACAATTTTAAATTAATCAAAATAGATGGAAATCAGGGCACAGACTTTGAAGAAAAGGATTAACAGCGGTGTAGTCAAATTAAGAATTCAAATTCTGGGTCCAGACACATAAAGATCGACACGTGCCAATCACCTCTATTTTCTATACCTCAAGTTCTTTCCCTACAAAATGCACCAACAGGACTTATCTCATCGAGCTGTTTTGACTCAATTACGGCCACAAAGCACACGGCACACAGTTTTGCCATTGAAGTGTTTAGTTACTCAAATCCAGGTGTAAGCTATTGCCACTAATCCCTTCCTTGTTGTTAGAAGGCCAAGTACAAAAACAAGATGTTACAAGTGATACGCTTCTTCAAGGAAAAAAAACCACTATCCCGCTTGGAGATTTCCTACTCATGAACCTTACAGTGTGAATTCTCTGTTCCACGCTGTACACTGTGGCCCCTTTGAAACCTTCACGTCTATCACATGCCAAGAACCGCACAAGGAAACGAGTACCAGTGGGTAGCGTTTGAGTAAGTACGCGTAGCAGAGTCCTGTTTTGTGTTCTCACTGCTGTTAAGATCCCAAATAAATACAATTAACAGTCAACCTTTCCACTCATCTTGTAACTTTTCTGCAAGACCTCACTTGCTATCCCATCACCCCTTCGCCGTGGGTGACCGACTTCACTTTGTGGCCTTTCGATGGCCCACAACTGGCGCTCTGACCGCCCCCACCGCGACCGCTTCGGTCGGGGCGGGCGGGGAATTCGCTTTCAAGTTTCCCCGCAACTCTCCCCCCATCCGGCACCGCGGCCCAACAGCGGGTCCTCAAGGTGCTGCCCCACCGCTCGGGGAACCCGGAGGGGGACGGCGGGCGACAGGCGCGCCCCCGTGTGTGTGCAGAGGGGCTGGGCCGGCGCGGGCGGGCCGGCCTGGGGGGGACCGGAGCCGAGCGCAGAGTGGCGGGCGGAGGCGGGAAGGGGCCGGGTGTCCCGACACCGGGACGCGCCCGTGGAGAGGCTGCGGAGACCCGAGGCGCGCGGCCGCCGGGAGGAGACGAGCGCGGAGACCTCCGGGGAAACCAGGCCGGGAAGGGCGCCGGAGGGGACAACAGACGAGGGCCCGACGCCGCGGCCGGCCCGCGACGCCGCCTCACCTTTGCAGTTGAACCCGGCGGGGTTGTGGTAGTCCAGGGCCGTCAGCTTGCGCCGGAACATCGTCCCCGCTTCCCGCTCAGGTCCCCGCCGGGAGAGGAGACGCGCGGCGCAGCGGGCGACGCAGGCCCCGGCGACGCGGCGCGGGGGCGGGCTGACGCGGGGACGTCCCGGAAGGACGGCGGCCTCCGCCAATCGTGGCTTAGGGACGCGGCAGCCAGCAACCGCCCACCAATCGCGGCTCCCGCTACGGAGGCGGGGCCACGTGGGAGCACGTCGACGCTCAAATAAACTTTATTGTCAGCGTCCTAGTCGTACAATAGGCAGTAAGCGAAGGGGAACCCAGTTTCCAATAGTCTTTTTTCACCCCCCCCCCCCTTGTTGCAGAATGAGAGAATAATATCCGCGGGTTTTCTGCTATAGACTCTCTCACTCATTGGGTGATAGAATTACCATGCGTTTACTGGTCCTCTTCCAAAATAAATATCCTTAGAGCACCGCTAATACAAAGACTGAAAAGGAGGATCGTTGAAGTGAGAGAACTAGTTGAAGTGATCCACAGATAACACACAATCGTAATACTGTGTGATAGTCCAGATATTGGCAGCCACTGAGCCGAGTGAGAAATGGGGATCGTTCTCTCCTCCCCTAGGCGTCAGTCACAACATCTAATAGAATCACCAGTCTCTCTCATTCTGTCTCAGATCTTTCATCTCCTTTCTGTCTCTGCTAATACTTCCAGTGAGGCCTTCATCACTTCTGTTAACTGGAATTATTTAATTGAGTCTCAGGGCCAGTCTTGCTGTTTTCTATCTATTCCTCCCGTACTACAGCAGCATTGGTTTTCTAAATCTTTTCAGTAGTTTTCCATTGCCTTCTAGAGATAATTAAGATGTCTTATTCAAAGTCCTTTCTGCTCCCGTTTCTACTTGTTTTTCATTGGAGAACTCCAAGGATCAACACCTGGTGCCTACTGGAGAACTCCAAGGATCAACACCTGGTGCCTACTGCTGCCTACTGTCTGCAGTTTAAAAGGCTAATGAGAAAAACGAGTGGAAAAAAGATAAATACAGAAAAGGTGGCTTCAAGATGGTGAGAAGAAATTCAGTGTGAAGGAGAATAACATTTTTGGAGGAAAGAAGGCTACAAAGGCAGGAATGGAAGAAAAAACAAGGCAGGAATGGGTAGCTACATGGCTCAGAGGGGGAGAGTTGGGAGAGAGGATGTGGGAAGATAGGAGAGAATGATAAGCAAGATTAGAGACAAAAGCAGGAGCCCCATTGGAAATACCTTTCATGGCAAGTTGAAGGAAGGTATTGAGATTCTTGGGGGTAAGCCTATTGCATCTAAGTTATTTTCTTCCAACAGAGGATAATTAAACACTGTGTTAGCATCTGCAGGGGAAATAAATGAGGAAGCTGCCATCTCGATTTTCAAGAATTTTAATAACGGATGTGTAAACAAATACTTAATATCTATAATTAAAATGTGATAAGTGAATTATGAAAAGTACAAAATACACTGTAGCACCAGCATACAGTTTTAAAGGGATGCTATGAGAGAATATATATTTTATGATTAAGTTGCAAAAGAGTGAATCAAGAAGCTGGGGGTGTAGCTTAGTAGTTAAAGCGCTTGTCTAGCAAGCAGAAGGCCCTGGGTTCCATCCCCCAGCACTACATAAACTGGGCATGGTGGTACATGTCTGTAATCCCAGTACTCAAGAGGCTGAGGAAGGAGGATTGCTGTGAGTTAGAGACCAGCCTGGGCTATATATTAAGTTCAGGACCAGCCTGGACTACAGAGCAAGATCCTGTCTCAAAAAAAAAAAAAAAAAAAAAAAAAAATCAAGAAAACTAATCCAAGGGTATTTTACTTCCAACCAAAGTTTACCAAAGATACAGATACAATCACATACAGTAGTATGCCCTAGTTGTTTATTTAATTAAATACTAGTCAAAAGATATGAAAAACTCTTCAAGGAAGGGACAATAATAAGTGAATATTGGCAACAATCACAGATTATGCATTTCTTAAGGGAGAATCTTAAATCCTTGCCATCTGCTTTCTGAAATTGACCCTTGAGTGCAAAAAAAATGCTCATGGTTCAAGTCGTTCTGTGTCAAGG
Source organism: Ctenodactylus gundi (assembly GCA_004027205.1). Classification (NCBI taxonomy): domain Eukaryota; kingdom Metazoa; phylum Chordata; class Mammalia; order Rodentia; family Ctenodactylidae; genus Ctenodactylus; species Ctenodactylus gundi. The sequence continues at coordinate 962,432 of PVKB01000118.1, forward strand.
CCTTGAGTTGTCAGCAACTTGGGCCCATCCCTGGTTATCAGCCCTGGCCTCCCACAGGAGTAGGAACCTGGAAAGGAGAATCAGACACAGAGAGCTGAAAGGACCCAAAGACTTGAAAAGGGGATAAAGCAAGTCTTAGAAAAGAAGCATAGCAGGTTGTAATTATTCCATGTTTTTAAATTAATGAACCAATTTGTCTTTTCCCCTCTTGCCTTTCAGGGAGTCATTTGGCATTACCTGAATGAAGCAACCAACAGGGAGAGAACCTTAGACAATCCCATTTCTGAAGACTTACACTTCAAGAAGGGAAAAGCAACTTTTATTGTCAAGTAACCTGAGGTCCAATTTAACGACTGACCATTGTTAAGTCATTAGCCATCTGTTGAATCACTCAATAAAGTTTATAAATGTCTACTGTGTGCCCAGCGATCTTTTAGGGGCACCTGTGAACTTAAACACAACAATCTCTCCACAAGGAATTTGCCATCAGCAAAGGATGACAAACAATATGATAATAAATATCTAAGCTCTTTACTATTTTAGAAGGTACTAAGCACGCTGGAGAAGCAGGATGTGGTGGCACATACCCTGTAGTGTCAGACACTTGAAAAACCAAGGTTGAGAGGGAGAATCGCTTGAGCTCATGAGATTGAGTGAAGCTTGGGAAACACGGCAAAACTCCATTTTAATAAATAAATAAATGAATACTTAACTACCGGTTGGTAGGGAAATCACTATGAGGTAAAAGACGTAAAGAACGGGGTGGGGAGAGCGAGGGGATGAGATATGATAGGAGCTGCAGCTTTAGACAGGGTGGCAGTGTAGGCCCTATTGAGAAGGTGGGGTATCAAGAAAATCTTACAAAAATATAAGGGCATTAGGCTCATGGGGAAAAAGAGTTCTAGAAAGAGTACCCAGAACAAGTATAAGACAATTTTAAAATGCCTGGAAGGTGAAAAGAAGAATAGTCCATGACGCATGAAGTCTATACACAATTCAAATTTCACCACCTATAAAGGAAATGTGTGGTAACACAGCCATGCCCATCTGCTGGCTGGTTGTCTTGGTACTTCCAGAGGAGAGTCAATTAAATACAACAGAGACCATATAGTTCATAAAACCTAAACTATTTTCAAGGTTATGTAGAATTCCAAACATTTATGGTGGCAACTGCAACATGATTAGCAGGACCACACTATCAAATACAACAAGCAAAGAATGGTATAAGTTGGTCTTCAAAGGTTATTTTCATAATTTGTAACATTTTTTACAAAGCCAGAGGTCTCACTAGGCCCCTTTGTTCAAATTATTATTGCAAAGACAGGGAACAGAACAAATTGGTAACATTTAGAAATATGCAGAAAAGCCGCCACAAGGCACAGAAAAACAAGTTTTATATTCTGCTGAATGCTATCAACTGAACACCTCATGAAATCAATTTTTTGAACAAACTGTATCTTACAGAAAGGTCCCTCTGCCTGGGAAAGCTTCCTGGACAAGGAACATTTTCTGTCTCTCAGACTTTTTGTGAAATATGGAGACTAACAATTTTTTTTTTAAGATCAGGCCCTGAAATCTCCTAATTTAGCATTAAAATCACACAAAGAATCAGGCCATAGAATTCAGCTCTATTGATAGAAACAGAATAGGAAAGGCCAGGAATTTATTCCCGTGAGGAGCCTGAAGCACTTGTCTGTCACTTTGGAGACCAGCGGAAACACTTGCCTGACAGTGAAACAACCTGGGAAAACTAAGCCCAGAGGCTTTTAGGACATTCCTGAAAATGGCTTGTGAGGACCTGGATCTAACTTTTGAGATATGAGAGCCAATAAATTCCTTTTTGTCACTGAGCCAGGCTGAATGAGGGCTTTGTCACTTCCAACCGAAATGGTCCTAACATGAGGTCAGGTTCCAGAGACACCAAGGAGAAATGATTCACAGAATTGATGAGGCTCCCCAGAGTTTGGGAAAGCGATGGATGGCATACAGGTGACTTCTGGAAGGTCACACAGACGAAGCGTAACCAGGAGTGAATCTGTGTATGGAAACAGGAGTGCCGAGCTAAGGTGAAGAATCGCATTTGAGCTGATGCTAAGTGCAGCCTGTAGTCACTCCTGAGCTGTCCAGGATGAATGTGAGAGAGCAAACTGGACAAGAGGTCTGTTGCATGTCTGTGTGCGTCCTGTTGCCTGTCTTCTCCCCACGTTTCTGTTGTTGAGGGAACCTTCATTTAAAGGCCTAGCTGAGAGGTTTCTCTGAATGAGTATGAAGGTGTGTGTGTGGGGGGGGGGGGGGGAGCTGAAATTCCCCTGAGCTCTGTGCTGGGAGTAGGCAGTGAGGGAGGACTGAACAGTCCGATGTCCTCTGAGGTGTCTTTCCAACCCCAGCCCCCTTAGGAAAGCCTTCCTGCCTGTCCTGGCTTCCCTCCCCCGCAAGGCTGGGGCCCTCCATTCTTGAAGGTGCTCCCACTACACCAGAGCCATTCGGGGGGTCGGTGGCCTTTCTCTCGTCTCCACATCTGTCTCTTGTACCAGTTCCTTCCTAGGCACCATTTAAAATTGACTCCAAAACCCTGATGTGCTCTTCTGAGCTTGCTTTTATTCTCAACAGTTCAGTCTTGGGCTTTTTGTTTTTTAATGGCTGCTGCTTATGTCATTGCCTGTGACGGCTGCCGAGAGCTGCTTCTGTCTAGGCTCCAGGAGGCCTTTTCTAGGAGAAGCTCACATTGCATGTGCAGTATGCACTACCTGCAGGCGCATTCTGGAGGCTGGGACTACCAGCTGCTGTCAATTCCTACTTCTCCCAGATCCGCACTTACCTCTATCAGAGATTCTGGCTCCAGGCTTTCCTCCATCTGCAGATGCTGGTGGATCAGGGCCACACTCAGCTGGCCCAGGCTGCTTCCTGGGTTGCTGTTTTCCTCTGCTTCACATGTGTCTTTGGGATTTCTGATCTTCCCGGGGCCTCCTTTCAATTATTGTGGAGCTCCTTCCTCTCCTAGCTATATTGAACAGACAGTTTATAATTACAATCCCAACTTTTTAAGTGAGTCCACGAGGAGCAATTTCCCAGCTCAGCTCTGTTCCTCAGCCATTATTTGGCCAAACCCCCTGGGAAATACACATATGCGGTTTGGTTATAAAAAGGAAGAATTTGTTATTAATGCTGTTGTAACCTGAACACTTTGTCTCTAGGTATCTGTTGTGTTTGCCAGACCATTCCAATATTAGCTTTATTTTTTTATTTTTTGAGATAGGGTCTCACTCTTCAGTCCAGGCTGGCTTTGAACTCACTCTGTAGCTCAGGCTAGCTTCAAACTCATGGAAATCCTCCCGCCTCAGCCTCCCATGTGTTGGGATTATAGGTGTGCACCACCACCCCTGGCTCCCTCATTAGCTTTAGCAAATTAGATCAATAGCCTGCTCCTGGGAACTGAATGCCCAGCACCTAATACTTAATGATGGGTGCAGGTATCGGCCAATGCCAAGGAAAAGCAATCTCTCTCCTCCTCTGCTCTCCAGCTGTAATCACACAATGGTTCCCTGGTGGCGCTGGTGGTACCTGAGGCCTGACCTCGTTAATAATTCAGATTGCTAATGAGGGTTTGAGTTATTTCCCCAGTGACCTCAGCTTCCTGGCAGCGTTGGACTTAAGCACTCCAGAGAATGTGCGCTTCCCAAGTGGCTGCCATTTTTACACTCCTTTCTTTGCAACCGAGACATAGTTGGAATATGGCTTCTAAAGACGTATAGGTCCTTGGGCATGGGCTGTCTTGGGTGGTGCCCTGGGAAATGGGGGAAGTCCTGGCCTGCTCATCCCAAGCCTTGCAAGAGAGCATGACATTGAATTAATCCACAAATGTGTATCTGGAACCTCTTTTCCACACACAGTTGAACATAGAAATTAAATCACCATTTCTTTCTATGAATCAATCAGGGTCACTCTGTGTGTGAGTACGTGGTGCTGGAGACCGGTCCCAGGGCCCTTCTCACTGAGTTATATTCTCAACTTCTTTTTTTAATATTGAGATAGGGTCTTACTAAGTTGCTAAGCTACCCAGGCTGGGCTCAAACTTGCAACCCTCCTGTCTCAGCTTCCTAGAATGCTAGGAGTATAGGCATGTGTCAATCCCTGGCTAATCAGGTTCTCTCTCTCTCTTGGGATTGCACCTCAGTGCAGGTGGCAGGTCAGTTCTGTGTCCTCACTGTCCTCCCTGGGATGTTCCCACTGCTGCACTGTGGCTGGGGCACAGGTCAGTGCTGCGTGTGCCTTGCAATTCTCTTAGTCACACGGGGCACACCACTGCTTTCATATTATCCATATGACAGGAGCTTCATCCGTGTGGCCTCTGGGGTCCAAGGGGCATCCGTGTGGCCTGTGAACAGAGTGGCTCAGCCCATCTGCCTCCCTCGAAGATTACAAATAGATGGCCCAACATGGCCCTCCGATTTACTTTGTTTGATCAGAACTAATGAAGATAAGAAACCCTAAATCAATCTTGATGACTCAAATTTCATATATCCTTGTTTCCTCCTGTCCCTTTGTGTCTCCCGGGTTTTTCCAAGCCCATAAGTAGGCTTATTACCCTCAAAGCCCCACCCCCTTGATAGGTCTCCACCTACCGTTTCAGGCTTACTAGTTTAGTAGTGCTTTACATTCTGTTACGGTTTGCACGTGGAAGCTCCTCCCAAAGCCCCATGTATTTGGTTATTGTGGGATATCTATGGATTCCACGTGCTGTTAAGAGGTGGGGCTGATTAGAAGGGGCGGATCCCTGGGACATGACCCGAAGGTCATGCTACCTCTGCCTTGCTCCACCTCCCCGATGGGCTTCCCCCATTGCCAGCCTCCCATGAGAGGACTGAGACCTTCCAGAATCAAGAGCTAAAATAAATTCCTCACTTATGATGTGGGTGTCAGGTAATGTGTCCCGGCAACAAATATGCAACTAAGGCATATTCTGTGCTGTGGGAAGCAAGAGACCCAACATTCTCTTCATCGGGCTGCTTCTCACAATGATCTGTGTCGAAGGACCAGCTTTAATCTTTCAAATCTGTCGCGGACCAATCTTTTTGTAAAATACAGAATTCTCCTTGTCCCACTTAATCACAGAGGATGCAGTTGACGACACATCTCTTCAGTGGACTCCTGCAACCTTGATGGTATGTGTATATCATTGTACATGTCATGATGTCCAACTACACTGAATAAAGAATTGTCTTGGGCCACACATGAAATATCTAATATCATTAATGTATATAAGTCACTAAACTTTGTTGTATACTTTTCATTCTAGTATTTTTAAAAAAGGGTACCATAAACATAAAACTTGTGAGGTTTTGACCTTATTTTTGTGCAGTGAAGTCATCAAAAATGCACACAAAAAATCTCATAATGTTTTAAGAAAGTTTACAGATTTGTGCTGGGCTGCCTTAAAAGCTGTCGTGGGCCACATATAGCCAGTATGCTGTGGGTAGACTGCTCTATACACTACACTTTCTCCCATATGCCATATAATATTGCCAGATAATACTAGAGTTCATCTGCCCTTCCACCTGTTAAGCCTGGGTACCTCCTTTGCACACTGCAAGTAAGGCAGAGGGGACTTAAACACAAACATTGAGATTCACAGCAGTTGACCTCACAATGGAGACTGCCACGAGGTAGCAAACAGGCAGGTAGAATACACAGCATGGATGTGCCACCCAAAGGGATGAATCGAGAGGGACAGCTCTTCATGCTACGCAGAACAGCGTACAATTGGAACCTAGAAAATGTTTATTTCTGGAATGTTTGTTGTAAGCTTTCGAGACCATGGTTGATCGTGGGTAACTGAAACTGCAGATAAAGGTGGATGCCTGTACCATCAAGACACAACCTCGGTGAAAAAAGAAAACACATCCTAATATCTCAAGTCAGGTTTGTTGAGTGAGTGCAAACAAACAACCAACACTGCATTAGGCATAGTGTGTTTATACGTGTGGGCCAGTGGCCCCTGTGGAGGGCTGGTCATCATTGGAAGGGGAGGAGGCCCAACATAGGACCATGGGACGACAGGGGGAGTCTGTCAGTTTCCTGGGCCGTGGAAGGGGACAAGTCCCAGGCACCTTGTGTCCTTGTCTCTACCGTATTCCCTAAGTTCTAGTCCCAGCTTTGCTCCCAGACTGGCTGTGATCTTGGAAGATGACTTCTGTTTCAGTGTCAGTATCTATGAAACAAGGACAATTCTTTGCCCCAACCAGGAAGCTTTTAGTTGATCCTAGTGCTCCAGCCCATCTTAGTCTCTTTGAGTTGTCTTTTTATTTTCATGTGTACTAAGTATTGGTCATCTGAAAACCTCTGATTTTCTGTGTTTATATTTTACCTAAGTGAGTCTTTTATTTATTTATTTATTTTTATTTTAGCAGGCTCATTTCTTACTTATACTTGTTTTGGCTGTGTCTTAACAGTCTTGGAATCATGAATTTGCTATGCAACTAGTGCTTGTGAATACGCACAAAGAGACAAGCAGTGATCAAAAATGCAGTGAATTTTAAAGTTTAAAAACTTAATTATAGTAAGAGATCCATTTCAAGTAACCTTCCTCAAAATGCTCCTCCTGCCTTTAAACACAGTATCCCATCGTTCTTGTCACTGTCTGATGCAGTTCTGGAAGTCCTCTTTCATGACTGTCTTTATGAGGTGTGATCAAAAACACAGTGAATGCTGCTGGGTCTAACAGAGAGGCAGGCCTGTAAAAACACAACAGCGTGTCCTCATTGGCCTCAGTCACTGGCTCTTCCCCAAAGTCAACATGCTCATGAAAAAGTAAGCATTTTTATTGATTCAAAACCCCAGAGCAGCCATGACAGTGCATGGAAAAGGCCTTTGGAACTGCTTCAGAAAGTGGCACAAAAGATGGGCTGTGTGTGCTCAAAGGACTGGAGCGGAGGGACCTTCCAGGAGAGGACTGCGATGTCTTTCCTAGGGACATTGTCTTGCATAGTTTTGATCACTCTTCATGCACACACAACTGCTCACTGTAAGATTCACCCCGTGCTCCTTATCATAAATGACCCTGGGCGGGGTGACCAAGATTCCCTACACCTGCGGTTGCTCCAGGAGCCTGTTAGGACCTCGATCTTTCCAATCCCGCCCAGACTTAGGTGACCCACGCCCAGAGGTGGGGCTGGGGCCACAATCTGTGCTTTAATGCGATCCCGATGTGCCCAAGCCCGAGACGCGCGGCCCTCTCCTTCCTAGGCCCGGTGGCCCCGCATGGCTGGACATGCTCTGGTTGCCACCCTCCCTGGCCGGTGCCTCCCTTCTCCCCTGTCCCCTGGGCCCTGCACCAAGCCCAGGCATACACCCGCTTTCCTACCCTGGCCCAGAGTGACCCCCAGAGATGCAGACTTCATTTATAACCATTTATTCTCCCCAGTTTCCATTGTTTCCCAGACTTCCAGGCACTGAGTTGATTAAATTCAGAGGAAGAAATAGGCCAAATCGTCTGTTCCACAGAGCTAATTACCCTAGCTGTCCCCAGCACGCCCCCAGAGCCGGACGCTCCCTTTTTTGTGTCTACCTGCGGCCTGCCCTTTGTATTTGCACCCCCCTTTTCTGACTAATGCATGCCCAACTGTGGTCTACTAATTTTTTTGCCTTTGTTTCAATGTTAAATGAAAAAAAATTTAAAGGAAGTTTTGATACTTCCATATATACATGATTATATTATTATATATTTTATATGTGGCCCAAGGTAGTGCCTCTTCACTCAAAAAACACAAGGGCCAAAAACAATAAATGATCATAGACCCACCTGTACCAACACTTTCTTTTAAAAAATTGTCACTGCTGCTGGGACACGGGGCCCAGGTCTGTAATCTTAGCACTCGCGGAGGCTATGGTGGGAGGATCACAAGCCTGAGCTCAGCTTGTGCAATTTAGCAACATAGCAAGATCCTGTCTCAAAAGCAAAAATGAAAGTGGGCTGGGCATGTAGCTCAGTGGGAAGGCCCTGGCTTGATTCCCCGTATCACAAAACAAAAACAATAACAACATTTCGTAGTGCTTTTGGATCTGGAATGTCCCTCCATAGTCTCACGTATTGGATGCAGTGGGGTAACTGTGGAATGGTGGTATGCTGGGACATAGGGCCCGGCTTGATGATTTGGGTTTGACCTGGAAACAGTGGGTCAATTTGTTGGGCCTGAGACCCTGGGCAGGGAGGCCCAACTGGTAGCTTGAACTAAGTAAAGAAGGAAGGAGAAACACTGTTAGAGCTTCTCCCTGGCAAGGCTGTGCCTTGCCTGAGTCTCCCCACCAGCTTGGCTCAGGCTCTACTTGGCCTTCTGTCTACAATGGTACGAGCAGCTCTCCAGCCTCTGCCATGTGCTTCTACCACCCTTGCCAGTTGCCCGTGAGTGGACTGTCTGAGACCTTCTGAAACTGTAAGCTAAAAAATCTTTCCTCCCTTAAATTGCGGACATTGGGTATTTTTGTCCCAGCAATGAGAAAGTTACTACAACACATAGTGACATCAAAAACAACCCAGGGCAAAGCCTTCCAGCAGGCCGCAGCTTGGGTATCCTTGCCTGTGTCGACCTTCCCATTGGGCAGGAGGCGTGAGAGCCCTTGACGCTGGTGCAGCCGGTGGCCTAAGAAGCTTTTCTGGCCCCTTTATCAAGAGCCTCTGTCCTGAGAGAGAGGCATAATGTAACTGTCATGTAAGCTTCCGCCAGGTTTTTAATTCGTGATCTATTCTTTTTCCTTTGGTGATTTTTAGCCAAACCCCATTGTTAACATTCAGCCTCAGCGGAGTTCCTGTGCTGCATGTCATAGGAGAGCTCCATGCTCTGGACTCAGAACCTCCATGTCCAAAACTGAACACATCACAGCAAACCCACTTAGTCCCTTGGACTGTCCATCGCCACTCACTGTACCAAAGTCTACTGCACATGCACACCAGAAACCCTTTCTCTCGTCTCCACCTCCAGTGGGTCACAGGCACAAGCATCCTCCTTTCTATGCACAAAACCACTTTCTAAGTGAAGGCCCTCAGACCCTATTATTACAATCATTGCATCATGGCTGGTGGTCTTTTGCACCTGCTTACCACTGTGCAGCGAGAGGGAATTCTAAATAATGATTCCCATCACAGCACTTGGACGCTAATTCTTTTTCACAGGCTCTGTGCTACCTCTGGGATAAGGCCCAAAACACCTTTGTAAACAAGACCCTTGGCCACCCGGTCTTAAATTGTCTCTTCTGCTGCTGTTCCCAAAGCCCAACAGGGACACAGAACCGTTTGCCATTCCCAGAACATATGAAGAGCTTTCCTGTATCCATGGCTGAACTGTTTCCAAGGCTGCGAGGTCTCCCTGCCCTTGGCCTTCCCAGCCTGATGGGTTCCCATCACGGTTCAATCTCAGCTCTGATGCCACCTCTGGGCTTGTTCCCTGAACTTTCCCTACACCCAGCCAAGCCTGGGCTCTGTCTTCTGAGACCCCCTGCAGCTCTCTGATGAGGTCCTGGAGAAGTCCTCCAAAGCAGGGTCCCGAAGCACAGAGCAGGCCCAGCCCTCTGTCCCAAGTCCCCAGGACACTGCCCAGGCCCACACTGCATCTACAGTGGATCTCCTAGACAGCGATGTTTTTCAAGGCTCAGAATCTAAAATTCTTTACTGTTCTGTGAGCTTCATTCATATAACTTTGCTAGTTCAGGGACTCTTAGCCTAGATTAGCAAAGTTGAGTGTCTTTATATTTTATCTTAGTAATTTCTAGAAAGTTTCAACAGACAGTTCATATCTGTGGACTCCCATTACCCTTATGGTCACCAAACATGAACTATTATATCACAAGACTCACTTGTGCTACATTAAAATAACTCCCTTAAATCTGATTGTCTTAGTCACTCTCTAGTTGCTGGACACTATATCCGACACTCACAGCTTAAAGGAAAAGAGGTTTATTTCAGCTCAGTTTCAGGGGTCTCGTTCCACGCATGATCAGAGAGCTTGAAGGCAGAAAACAGCTCTGGTGGGAGGACACGGTGATGGGTGATGGGTCCCCTGGCAGAGGGCAGCTTCTCACTGAAAGGCATCCAGCAAGCAGAGGACAAAGGGAGGAATGGCCGCCAGTCCCAGGTCAGGCCCCAGGACCCATCCTTCCACACAGGCTCCACCTCCTTAACAGCACACAAAACCACCAGTAGCTGAATCTGCTGACGAGCTCAGCGCCACCATGCACCAACCACTTCCAAACACACGAGACTTTGGGGGGATATTTTCGATTTAAACCATCGCACTGACCTGTGTCTCAGCAAATGGGTCTCGCTCTGCTCCGGCTCCTGGGGAGACTCTGTTGCTCTTCCTTCTGAGGGTCAACAAGACACTCAGCTGCAGCTTGTTCACAGGAAAGCCACGGCTCATCAGGGCTTTGCCTCCTGAGTCTCTCCTGCATGGAGGCTTTGTTCTCTTACCAAGTTCTACCATTCCTAATAAGTTCCACATCCCCAGACGTCAATGCTGACGGACTCTGAGAAACTCAACCAGCCTGCAAACACTACCCAAAATGACCCATCTACTTCCTGGCCTCAAAGCCCATCCGCTGCTGGAAACTAGACGTGGTGCCTTCTGAGAACTGACCAGCAGAGAGCGCTATTGACGAAGGAACTGTTTGTTACTTTCTTTCTGCCAGGGAACTGGAAAATTCCCACACAGGAGGCACTACTTAATTTTAATTATTGTAATTAATGGTAAAGTCAAACAGACTTCCACAGGACATAAGCCAGAACAGCCACAGAGTGATTGAGGTGTCAACTGAGGGAAATCCAGTGGAGAATCTTCCCAAAGTGCTCTTCGGGCTAGGATTCCAGGCCTCTGGTGGGGTTTGGCCTTCTTATTAGACTCCTAAAATAACATAGTCCCCCCCTTCCGCCCCCCACCCCCCTAGTCACTCTGAGAGCCGTGGCATTTAGGACATGTCATATTGAAGTTCTTCAGAACTTCTTATTCTAAGGTTTCTGAGAAATTGTTCCCAAACAATCATTGCAAGCTAGGAGTCGGCAATTTTTTTTTCTGTAGATAATAGATATTTTCAACTCTGTAGTCCTGAAGATTTTTTTCATAATTGCTAAATTGTGCTCTTGTAACTTGAAATCAGACACAAAAAAATATGAAACTAATGGATGTAGCTGTATTCTAATCAAGACTCAGGGACACTGAAATTTGGGCTCATGCAATTACCTCACGTCACAAAATATTTTGATTTTTAAAAATTATCAATGGTAACAAGCATTCTTAATGCTTTGAAAAAGCATTCTTAACGCATAGGCTACACAAAAAACTAGCTATATTTGGCCCAAAGGTTGTGGTTTGTCAACCTTTGCTCAGAGCCCACCCTCCAGTACACTGACCTCATCATCTACAACGTTTATACCTCTTTGAGAGAATATTTGTAAAAGTGCCTCATCCCTGGGACCATGTGGAAATAGTCACCATACAAGAAAGTAGAGTGAAACAACATTTCTTTGAAGAGTTCCACTGTTTTACTGAACAGGAGAGCAATTATAATTCTGGACTGAGTTCAGGAGTCAGTACAAACCCATGATTCTCCAGGGTCAACCTAGAGGACTGCTCTTCCCCATGTGAACAGTTGACTACAAAACGCACTTCCTGCTCGGGGCGCTCCCTGCTGGATTGGCGCTGAATTAAGGACGAAAGTGAAGGTGACTGGATACACCAGGGTTGGAACCTAAAGCGAACCCTACTGACCGGAGGTTTTCGTACCTGTGACTTCTCTAGTTTCTGTTTGTCCATATGTAACACTAAGGGGTGTTAGGAACTGTATGGTGAGCCTGAAATCGATTTGGAGCACATGGTTCAAGATCTAATTCTGATTCTGTAGGAGCGCTGAGCTTTTCCTTACTTTTGAGTTGTTCTCTAACCCAGTGAGTTGTAGGAATCTGAAAGCAAGGCAAAACAATTCCTGGTTTAGACCTGCGACTGAACTCTCTGTCTAATGGCCCAAATGAGTTCTTCCTCTTCCTGAACGGGCCAATTTTGCATTCATTTGCAATTTCTCCAGTGTTCCTAATCTCTAAATGTCTCTTTTTCAATTTCTGTTTTCAATCAGTTGTAACATCTGCCTACTTTTCTTGTTAATAATGAGCTAAATAAAATCTTTGACATGTTCCCATTGAACACCTAGATGAGTCAGTATTTTGCCTTTTTGCATGGAAAGCTATTGTCTGATACACTGTTTAATTGTGAAATTCAACTACGGATTTTTTTCCCCCTAGAAAACAGTTTGGGGAGCCTCATAGAGAGCAACCTGAAACACTTTCATCTTGTTCCTTCAAATCACCTTCTCTTCCCACTTCCAGTCTACTCATGGCTCAGCCACTAAACAACTATTTTGAATGGTTCTTCAATTTTTCCATGTGCAAAATGAACTGAACCACAATGCAGAAATTCTCAAACACTATGGCCTTAGGAACCTGTCATACTTTTAAAACTTCCTGAGGCCTCCTCAGGTTATCAGGGTGTTGGATGATGTGGGTTGTCTCTGTTGCTCTTTGCCATACTGGAGATTGAAACAAACATTTTAAAAATGCTTCTTTAGTTCACTGAAAATAACAATGACAAATCCATTATACATTAAACTATATTTATGAAAAAAATTATATTTTCCAAAACATAACAGCAAATATATGGTAAGAGAGTAGCCTTGTTTTAGAAATTTTTGCAAATCTTTCCAATATCTGGCTTCACAGAAGACAGCTGGATTCTTGTATGTGTTTTGGATTCAATACGTGGGACATCAGTACCGTGTAGCCACCAAAACCTTCAGCTGAATTCATGAGAAACGAGGGTAGAAATGGCAAATTACAGCATCGTCCTATCACAAAAATAGCTTTGTAGATTTTCTGAAAGGGTCTTACGTACCCTTAAGAGTTCCTGGAATGCTCTGAGAACTGCTGACACAAAGCAACCACCCCCCAAAAAACATACAGGTGGGAGGAGTGATTTCAACCAGATGTACTGGTGCCTTTTGTTACAGTGACAGTTTGCTTCCATGAATCATCTGGAATAGCTTTACTGTGTGTGTGTGTGTGTGTGTGTGTGTGTGTGCATGTGTGTGCAGCAGCATCTGCTGGTCTGTGCTGACATCTTTACAAACTTGAGTAGGACGTCACATATTCCTGTAGCACAGGCAGAAAACAGGGTGCAGTGAGGGAAGGAAAGGGGCTCCTTTCTTACCTTTCCCAAGGAAGCTCAGGAGAAAACCTTCTACCTGCATCTTCAAGGGCTTCTGCTTTGTTCTTCTTTCTTGGTCCTTTTCTCAGACCATGACTTGAAGAGCACAGCTCCTGGGAGCCTGCACTGCAGCTCAGCTGATCCTGCTCCTGGCCCAAGAAGCAGTTGTTAGAACAGTAGCTGGAAGAGAAAGAAATGTTTCCCTCCTGAAAAATCTTAACAAAAATAAACACCCTGAACCTTCCCCGTTTCCCTGCTACCCCTTCTTGGATTTTCTCCCTCAGACTCCTCAACAGCAGGAACTATTTTCTGTGCAAGGTGAACCTGACAGCTACCGTGAACGCTTGGCTCAAGACCCCAGTGGAGAAGAGACACGGATGAGAAAGAGGTCACCGATTCCTTCATTCCGGGAAGGTGAATTCAGAGGTTTGGATTTAACAGACGATCTGTTCGTTCTCTACAGATTCAGAACACCTCTTGTAACTCTTACATACTGGCATTCCCAATTAGGGAATGAATGCCTGCGATGGTCATCACCAGGTAACTCCGTGGAATCGAGGCAAATCTAGATGTGGTGCGGGTCCTTGCTCTGTCACCTCATAGCAATGAAGATGTGGGGAAATATCCATCTTTATAATTCTCTAATTTCTCTTCTGCAACACGAAATGAACTTGCTTGAATTTGCCCCAAAACAAAGCCTGAGTCAAGGTTGTGGAGACAAGGAGTGTGGGTGTCACAGGAAGCGGAAATATGGGGAGAAGAAAAATGTGAGATCCAAGGAACCAAATCAGTATGGCAAATTACTGGGCCGGTTCCCGTGTGGACAGTCGAGGCTCAGTCCGGTTACCACCTCTCAGAGAGAGACTACAGCAGCGCACCCGGAGTCATCCCTCCCAAGGGTGCAGCCCGAGGCATCTCTCCAGCCTGTCATCCCTCATTGACTGGGAGCGGCCCCTGGGACACCCATTTCCTCTGAGAAGAAAGGAATTTGCCAGAACTCCCTGCTGCAGCTGTGCCGGCCATCCAAAGTGGGTCATGGATGTGTCAGGAGACGCAAAATGTGTCTGCTTCAGGAGATAAATGATGTCCGTGTCCCAGAGTCACTGCAAGAATTAAAAGGGATGCTGTCTACACAGTACTTAACATTGTGCATGCCGAACTGTTAAATACTTAACACATGGTACTTAGTTGCTACTGCTTCTGCTGCTGTCCACATCACGGCTGTTATCACAGCCCTTTTATGACACAGATGGGCTTAGCAGTCTCCAGGAATACTACATAATCCACAGCCTGGATGGCTCACCATGACCTAGGGCCATTGTTGTGACTATTATGGGTTATTGTAACATAATTGTTCCTTGGTGTTCAGAGCAGATGGTTCCAGGACCCCCTGCAGATAGACATCAAATTTTCTGGATGCTCAGGTGCCTTATATAAAGTGATATTTAATAACCTACAGATATCCTCTGTTAACACCTAACACCATCTCTAGATTATCGTAACACCTAGCACGATGTAACTGCGACACGAACAGGTGTTATACTGCCTTGTTTAGGAAGTGATGACAGGAAAGATGTCTGGATGTGTTTAGTAAAGACGTGATTCGTTTTCAACTATTTTCTACCTGCTGTTGGTTGGATTCGCAGACACAGACAGAGCACTGTGGGTGGGGAGGTCAACTGTACTTATTCTTTCTCCTGTAAAAAATGTTTTGTCAACATTTGGGCACAAAGAGAAGGTGTATTCTGTCTGTTTGGGATAGAAAGAAGGTTGCTGACCATTTTCCTTGGGCAGAGCTGCCCAACAGAACTTTCTGCCGTGGTGCTGAGGTTCTGTAGCTGTGCTGTTCAGTACAGCAGCCTCTGGTTGCACGGGCTTCGTGGGCACTTAACAAGCATCTAGTTTAGCTGAAGAATTAAAATTTTAATTTTAGGGCTGTATGTAGACACAGTGAAGGGAAATTACAGATGGTGTCCCCAAGGAGAGTGAAAGGGACCCTTGTCCTCGGGCTAAACTCAAAGCAATGAAGCCAGCACTATGTCTCACCAGCCCCTGGACCTGCAGAGAGCCACAAAATCTCCCAGGTTGGGGTGTGGTGGTATCAATGAGGCCAAGGAGTTGTGGACTTAGCAGAAAGTCCCCAGTCCTTGTGTAGGACCTGGAGCTGCACAGGTGAGGGAAGGTGAGGCTGCAGGCTGCACCCAGCTTTGGTCCACTGGTCTGGAGACAGAGCTGACTGCTGACCATTGTGGGAAAAGAGAGAGCTTCATTTTCAGCTTCCCTGGAGGAAGATTAAAGGGAAAGATCTGAGTCCTTTTTTAAATTTATGGAACAATATACCCAACACCCACAACGGACATAGGTGCCTTGTTTTGGCTCACGGTTTTAGTGGGTTCAGTCCATAACGGCTGTTCCCTGAGAGGACCTGTAGCGGATGCGCACATCATGGCAGTCAGGAAGCAGAAAGAGAAGGGAGGAGCTGGGAATGAGAATCTCCCTTCCAGGCTCTGTCCTCCGTGACCCTTCCCCTCCAACCAGCACCTACCTCTGGACTGAAGACTTTTGGGGAACATTTTAAATCTAAACCATAACAAGAAGCCTACCCAACTGGCATTCTCAACTCTTGAGGAGGCTATAGTTTCTCTAAGAGATAAAATGCTCTTCCAGTGGAGTATTATTACCTGCAACATCACCTCCTCTGGTGGGCTTGCCCTCTCTTCAGCTTCTAAATTGATCATTTACTCACCTGTTTCATTCATTAAGCCTTAAGCTCCATGAACTCCGGCCTCACGCTGTCTCCCCTCACACAGGGTAGCCCTGGAGATTGCACCCAGGCCTCTGCAACGGGCTGTGTCTTCAGCCCATTTTTATTTATGTATTTTGAGACAAGATCTCATTGAGTCACTGAGTTGCCCAGTCTAGGCTTGAACCTAAAGTCCTCCCGCCTTCACCTTCCGGACTTTTGGCATTACGGGCATGTGCCACCTGCAATCCCGGGTCTGGCTGGGCTTGATGGGATATGTCTCTGGGTTTTCAGTTAACAACAGTTGCCGTGGGGACCCTGAGAGTTCTGAGGAACACATCCTCAGGGGAGATGCGGATGGCCGAGAGTGGGAAGACGTTGCCCAGTGCAGTGGGAATCCAGACAT
Source organism: Ctenodactylus gundi (assembly GCA_004027205.1). Lineage (NCBI taxonomy): Eukaryota > Metazoa > Chordata > Mammalia > Rodentia > Ctenodactylidae > Ctenodactylus > Ctenodactylus gundi. Next base: position 978,819 of record PVKB01000118.1, read on the forward strand.
AAGGCACTGAGGGTCTGAACCAGGGCCTTTGGGACCAAAGAGTAGGCCAGTCAAAAGGCAGGAAGAACTCTCTGCATCTCCACAGGCGGCTCAGCTATGTCAATGTTTCTCTTTCACCTCCTCATTTACAGTGATCCTTCCCCTGCTCTTGTTCATTTGATTTTGACAACCTTGTGCTTGAATCGGATAGTCTTGTCCCCTGTTTATATCATGGGGAGGTTAAAGGACTTGCTTTAGGTCACCCGGGAACTCTGGGGCCTACTTTTCGACCTCCACCTCAGGCCAAATGGTCTCTTGCTTGCATACAGTATAAATGGAGGTCACCAGCTACCATCTTTCTGTCCTTAGGGCAGCAAGGCAAACCCCCTCCCCCTTGCTTTTCTTGCTGACCTGCAGAAATAGTAGTTCTCACTGAGGAAAGGCCTAGGAGCCCACGGCCCCCTTCATTAAAGTAAATTCTGCCTGAATCTCTTGATTCTAAATAGAAGAAAATGTAGATTTGGAGCAGAACCGAAGGGAAAGGGATTTCCCTTGGCAAATTATTTGCAATTTGTGGATTGGAGCTGACCCAGCTCCAATTCCTTCTGTCATTGCAAAGCACTGTTGAAAATGTGACCAGCTTATTAAAGAAGGAGAGCTGGAGGCAAGCCTCCCACAGGGCCTCAAGGAAACAGGAGCAGAGCGAAAACCCACCCACGCCCTCCCGCAGTGTTCCCAGGCCCAAGGCTGCCTGGAGGGGCACCCACTGCTACGTTTGCTCCCAGCAGCTACTTCCTGCTCATGGGAATAAGTGTGAGTGTGTTTACGGCTTGTGTCTTTTCTCTGGTATTATAAAAAGCTACTTATCCCAGGACTTAAATTAGTGCCACTGACAGACAACAGAATGCTTATTCTTCTCCTTGTCAGTGATTGTGAATTAGTTGGGGGGTCCAGGTCTGCCTTTTTGCTTTTGGCAGTCCTGGGGATCAACCCCCCGCCCTGTCCACACATGCTATGCCGGAGCTCGCCTCTGAGCTCCACTCCCAGCCAAGGATCTGCTTTTTTGGGTCTTGCTCTATAGCCCAGGCTGGTCCTGAACTCACTGTGTAGCCCAGGCTGGCCTTGGACTCACAGCAATCCTCCTGCATCAGCCTCCCAAGTGCTGGGATTACAGGTGTGCAACACCATGCCCGGTATGTGGTGCTGGGGGAATCGAACTCAGGGCCTTGTGCTTGCAAGGCAAGTGCTATAACTGCCGCCATTCCTCCAGCCCAGGATTCGCCTTTCTAGGAAGAATCTCAGGTGACTCACAGGTGAGTAACCTGTGTCTATGAGGCCCCAGTGCACAAACTCCGAGTGGCTCTATCATCCAGTTTCAAGGTGCTGCTGTTGCTGGCATCACAGTCTGAGACCTATTGGTTCCTTCTTTTCTAAACCTTATTCCTTCCTCATATAACGGGGGGAGGGAGTAGCATTCTGGAGCCTTTTGGACTGAGATCTTCAACAAGCTGCTGAACCCAGACTTTAACGGACTTACCTTGCCCAGAACTCCAGACCTCCAGACCTCCTACTAAATCATGAACAACGTAAGCAGGGGGGCGTGGTGATGCATGCCTCTAATTCCAGCACTCTGGGAGGCTGAGGTAGGAGGATCCCAAATTTGAGCCCAGTAACTTAGTGATTTCATGAAAACATGCTTCAAAATTTTAAAAAAAGATAGAGGGGGGAAGATAGCTGGAGAAGTAGTTCCATGTAAAGGTCCTGGGGTCAATCAGCAGTCCTGACAACAAAAACATGATGGACAGCTTACAGAGAACAGCACCTTCTTCCTTCGCCTGGCACTTTTCCTTTTTTTTTTTTTTTTTTTTTTTTTTTAGGGTACTGAGAGTACCAAGCCCAGGACTTTCATTCTCAGCTAATTGTGGCCCATATTTATTTTTTATTTTAAAGCAGGATCTTGCTAAGTTGCCCAGGCTGGGGCTCAAACTAGTAATCCTCCTGCCTCAGCCTCTCAGAGTGCTGGGATTATAGACCTGCACCACCAGGGCAAGCCCAGCACATTCTATATTAAAGGGTGTTTTTAAAAAAAATTTTTTTTTTTTTTGTTTTGAGACCCTGTCTTGCTCTGTAGCCCAGGCTGGTCTGAACTCACTAAGTAGTCCAGGCTAGCCATGGATTTAAGGCAATCCTCCTGACTCAGCCTCCTGAGTGCTGGGATTACAGTCTTTTTTTAAGAAGAAAAATTGTTTACTGTGGCACACCCACGGCAAGTTCTGACATTATTCATCTGGCTCCTCCCCCTGGGTGGTCCAGCCTGCCAGGGTCCTGGATGCCCCTTCTTTCCATTCTTGTCCCTAAAGGCTACACCGTACTTCGGAGGGGCATATCCAAGTAGAAGGACTTATGGAGGTCTGCGATGAGCCTTCCTGTCCCTACGACCTAACAAAACCAATGTCTCCCGTTTCCCCATCCGTCTGCATCAGTTCTGAGACTAGCCATGGAATGGATGGGCAAGGCCTTCACAATGAAATGACTCCATATGAAATGAATCCGAAAATTCCATTTATTAAAACAAATACATTGTCCATGAGGGATGGAAATGTGCACATCACATTCAGGGTTTCCTGCTTTAACATTTCTCTGTTTCCTTCTCCTTGAAAGACACATTCCACAGATCTCACAGAGGAAACGCGGGCCCAGTCCTCAGGCTGAGAGACAGGAGCGTGTGTGTAACAGCTCATCACGGCCAGGGGCAACTGGAAGCAAACACGGAGAAGGAAGCGGAAGGATCCCTACGACAGCATGCGTGGTTCTCTCAAAATTCCTGTGTGAGCACGAGTGTGTGAAGAAATGCTTTGTATTGTTTAGTTTTGCCTTGGCAGACTGTCTCTTCCAAGTATTATTAGCAAATCCAAATTCAGATCAAAGTACTCATTTTCAATCTCCTGAATTAAATGACATAATACTTGGTTTCAAATGAAAAAGAAGAAATTTTCTACTTAAGTTAATGTGGAGATGGATGCAAAGTGTGAACAAGTTAGCGTTTTAATTAGGTGAATGTCCCCATCAGTTATCCTTAAGATAAAATTAGGCTGGTGGAAATGATTGTTGAATTTCTAAAGGAATTACCAGTAAGTTCTTTTGAGCCTAAATAGTAATAAAGAAACTTTTCTCTTTTAGTAAACAAAAATACCAATAAGCTAAAACTCACATAAAGATTCTGGTTTTATACAACCCCATTTTATAAAGACATGAAATTATGAAAAAGCCAACCATCTTTCTTGATTTCAGGTGGGATGTGTATTTTCCAACTTTTCTTTCCATTTCTAAGCAGGGTCGTGAGTGGCACTGGAAGCTCCTTAACTTTTAGTTCCTGAACCTGTAATTATTATGAATCATTCCAAAAGAATGCCAATTTACTTGGAAATATAAAAGGTCCTCTGGAAAAGAAGGAGGTGGACTCTGGGCCTGCTCATGATGCCTGGAGCACCACCGGAGAGCCTTCAGTCACGGCTGTGTTCATGTGGCTAAAACAGTGTCATGTTTTAGCTTGCTTTAACAATGGTATAAGGTTTTAGCCAATTCCACAGTGTTACTAAGCTACATGTACAAATCTGTAGTTCAATAAATACTCTGCCAGCTTTTTCCCCCTCGCTAAGGATGGTCAACAGCAACCCACTAATTGTAACAGGATCCCAAGGTCTAATCAAGAGAGAAGTTTCTGGTGGCAGAAGGGTGTCCCTACAATTTGTACACATTTCAGTAGCCCCTTCTCCCTCATCTGGGCATGAGCTTTCTGTTCTTGCACCAACATGCTCTCCTAAAGAAGCTAAGAATAAGACCCACCCGGTCAGCTGCAAAATCTGTCCCTGGCATAGGAAATCTTTTTATCTTAGCATTTTTTTTTTTTCATGCAGGAGGAAGAGAATGACGAAGGAAGAGAGAAGAATAAAATTAATTTGGAAGTTATGGTCTTTGGGATTTGTAAGCTAACAAGGTGTACGAGAGGCCCTCTTTGACTAGGAATGACACCAAAAAAAAAAAAAAAAAAAAAAAAGGTAAGTGCTAGAGGCGTGCAGGGCTTGCAGTAGTGGACAGAGGCTCCAGCTGCCGTGAAGAATCCCCCTTGAGATCTCATGGTGGGAAAGAGGGCACTCTAGCTGCAAGGAGTTGTAAGAGTTCAACAAACAGGGTAGAGAAGAAAAATAAAGCTTGCTTTGAAAAAAATTGAAAAATGAAAACATAAAGACCATCTCAATGAAAAAAAAAAGGGGGGGGGGCAGCCAGGACTCCCTTTCCTGTGGAGGCAGCTAGGGGGACACACCTGCTGGCCCAAGTAGGGGCTTCATAGTCTTTCTCCTCAGGGAGAAGAGCTGGTGATGTAAGCAGGGGTCACCGTCTCTGAGCTGTGGGCTGGTTTCTTCTGAGCCATGGCTTGGGCCTATGGTTTCCATGGTTCAGGAAGGCGAGAACATGTTTATCCTGTACTCCCAGTGCATCCTGGGCCCTCCTGCCTGCCGGGTGGGGGCTTTGTGCTGGCCTGTATCCTGGATAAATCAAATGCTTCGGGTCCTGGAAAACACAGATGAGGCGCTTGGGCCACCGTGGATTAGGAGGTACTTCAGGCATGGCTAAGGCTCTGGAGGAATCTCAATTTTCAAAGTAACAAGAGGGCTTCCCTACCCAGTAGGCTCTCTTTCTCGCTCTCCAATTCTTTTCCTAGTAAAACAACAAAACTTCTGAATGGATGCCACATAGGAACATCGTCATGCAGTATTACTCGAAAGTCGTCACGAAGATATGAAAGCACCAGTCACAACACATGATTTACTTGTGGAATCAAAGCTACCATGTACGAGTATCAGGAATGGTGGTAAGGGAACACAGACAGCCGGCATTTCACTGTGAGGACTGCAGGGCCACCTCCCTAAGCACTGTGGGAGCTCATTCTTGGAAGCTAGGCTCACAGACAAATCCAGCCTGATCTCTGTACTACTCTAATGGGTGGGGACAGGGAGGGAGACGAGGGAAAAGAAAGGCACAAGGACTAAATACCGACATCATTAAACCAAACTGCGCTACACCAGACAACTCAGCTTATCACAGGGTATCTAAAGACAATATTCATTCCGAGAGGTCATACGTATCTTAGCTCAGTACGGCTGTCTGTTTATTTTTATTTTTTTTAAATATGAAGCGGAAACGTAAGGTTTTGGGGGAGGGAGAGCAGAAAAGAAGGGACACCGGTTTTATTTTTATACATTTGCTTTCCCCCAGGCAGGTCTGCGGACTCAGCTCTCTGAAGTCAGGATGTGGACCGACTTTCATTCTCACAAGGGGACCAGTTCTTTAAACATGCACAACCTGGAGTTTCTGGATGGTTCACCTCCCTCTCTTTAAATGCTGTGGACGAGAAAGGCGCCCACTTTGCTAGAAACTTCTACAGCAATGTCCCGGGAGCCCTGAGGCTCTTCAGCCACCTCCTCCTGGAGACTTAAAGGATGGCGCAGAAGAACTTCTTCTCCCGAAATGGGTTTTCTGAGGCCGGGACAGGGGTCAGCAGGGGATCTTCCTTGGCGTGCGCCTCACAGTAGGCCATCAAGTCGGCAGCTGCCTTGGACACCTGGAAGGGAAGGCAGAGAGCGCCGGAACTTAGGCAGGCAGGGACTTTGGGGGAGAGGGTGCAGCCAGTCAAGGCCCAAGGTTTGGGGTCCAGCTTTGGGGTCCCATCCTGGCTCCGCACAAGTGACTGAAGCACATATCCGCTAGCTCCCCTTTCTCGCCGCAGAGAAGGGACTCACCTCATAAGACCGCTGCCAGTGGGCCCAGGGCCAGGTAAGGCAGATGAGGCACTTAGGGCACAGGGCTGAAGGAGCCACTCACAGCTGGGGTCATGAAAGCATCAACCCTGCTCCAGGACAGCCCTGGCTCTCGGGTCTCCTTTGGTTTTTGTCCACGACGTTTCTCACTTGCCCTACCTTAGTCCTAGCCCAGGCTGCAAGGATGAAGTATTAACAAAGGAGATGACCCCTGCAAATCATTTGGGATGGGCATTACTAAATTTTCCTCACAAGCTAGCCACTGTTACCAGTCTGCTTTAAGGACTGTGCTGGGGCGCCATATTGATATTATTCTTTAATCAAACTAAATAGGAGCCATAGGTGCTTTAACATGGGTGCATTGATGATCAAAAATATGTTGAATGCCTCATTTAAAAAAATCTTTATACTAGAGACACAGTGCCACTAATTCCTCTCACAGTACCTCCCCTAGTTTTGAACACACTTACTCATTCTTGCCACTTTCTGAAGAACTTTGGAAGTCCTCTTTTGTCAATGTTCTGTGAGAAATAATCAAAAAATCCAATGAATGAGCCAATGGAGAGGTAGACTCATAAAACCATTACGGTATGTCCTCACTCACTGAATTCCTTAGATGTGGCACTGTGCAACTTCTGGCTCTTCTCCGAATGACCCTGAAAGGTCAACATTCTGGATCAACTCAGGATACCAGGGCAGCCATACAGCATAACGAAGGGCACTCATTTAAGAGGACTTCCAGAACTGCTTCAGAAAGCGGCAAGTGCATTCAGAGAAAGGGTATTTTGAGGGATATGAACGCGAGCATGTCTTTTACTATAATAAATTAAAAAATGTAAACATTCACGTTTTGATCAAAGTGCATATACAAACTTCAGGTAGTACATATTTATGTATTTTTATTAAATATATGTACAAATCCACACACATGTCCAACCAGGAAGTTACAAAATGGACATGTCTTCAATCAAAAGATTGATACATATGTGTACACAACAGTATTGGAAACATAACTCTAACAAACCACTGTATCTTTCAGGATGCTTGTCTGGAGTCCACGGCCGACTGTGGTGATCCTGTGATTTCTTACAGTATTTCTGTGGTTCACTGTAGGTGTTACCATTGTACCCTCCTCAGATCAGCCTTGCCAGTGGCCAATTTGGGCTGCTTAAGAGGAAGTGCTTTCTTTTGAGAAATAAACTTCCACGTCTGGGACTAAATAGATGATCAATTGGGGGAATGCCATTCGGGGTCAGAAAACAGGAGTCAAGAGTCAATTGCTGGTATGACATGGGACACTTGCTTTGAAGATGACTTCAGAAGATTTTTCCACGTGACAGCGACATCACACTATTACTGTCCCACTTTCTTAGAGCAACTACTGAAAACACCCTCCTCTGTTAAGAGGTTACATTATTGCCAAAACTATTCACTGCCCTTCCCGGCAGGCAGAGTGTCACATTCATACAATGACCTCCAACTTGGCCATGTTGCCCCTGGCCTGTTCAGATCCATGAGACATGAAGTATTGATAGGGACTCGGTTAGGGCAGATGACTCAGGACCTACTTTGCCAGGCCCATTTCCTTCTGCCACTCTGCCCATCTGAAATAATTACTAGAACTTTCTTCTCTGGCTCAGAGGTTCAGCAAATATTATCGTGACCAGCCCTTGGTGTGTTCTTTGCCCCACAGCTAGCCGTGTCACTTACATGCACATTTACCTTATGCCTTATAGTAGGGCAGGAAAATCATTTTATCTTCTCATCCCACAAATCTCTGAGTGTTTGGGACCCTCTGCTCGCCCTGTCACAGACCACAGACAGGCAATATTCCAGCTAGATGCAGCTCCCTCTTCCCGGCTTCCTGATGCATGTGAAACGGGCTGGAATCGCAGCTGATCTGATTATAGACGATGTCACTGTAGGTCTAACATCACAAACCTGCTTTGTTCCCGGCACTGACTTATATTTGTTTCTTTTGATCTTCACAACAACCCAGAAGCAGGAATTATTATCTGCCTTTGATAGATGAAATTGAGACTCAGTGGATTACGTGAGTTGTTCAAAGTCGTGAGGCAAACATGGCCCATAAAAGAACTTGAACTCCAACGTTCTGTCGTGAAGCCACAGCCATCTGCGTATACACTACTCAAGCGTGTGGCTAGTCCAAAGGTTGGTTGAAATGGAGGTTCTTTATGCTCCTTTATAAGACGCTACTGCAATGAAATGAAATAATCTGCTTTTATCTTAGATCCCATAAATGAAAGCCAACGTCAGACATTAAGACTGTGTCAGGACCCTTGTTTTTTCTTTCATTCTGCTTATTTGGGCAACTGTACTTACTGTACCACACAGGAGCTTGGTTGTGAAGCAGCAGAGGTGGTAAAACCAGCAATCCTGAAACTCCCTGTTAGGACAGGACAGCCCCCGCCACCCACCTGACTCACCTGCAGACCTCAAGTACATGTGTGTAGCATGAATCTTCTAAACCTCTTTTTAGGACACAGAAGGTGTGACAGTGAGCAAAATCAATCCATTGGAATCCTTTGTATCTTTTATTTGAATTGATTCCAAGTGTTTTCTTTCTCAAAATATATTATTAGATGTTTTATCTTTTTCCTTAACTAGATTGCAGTCTCTTGCGAATGATGGTTTTACACTGTGTTAGAATCCCAGTAGTGGAGCTGGAGGAATGGCTCAGCAGTTAAAGCGCTTGAGCAAGCGCTAAGCCAACTGCTAAGTACCCAAGTTCGATTCCCCAGCACCACATAAGCTGGGCGTGGTGGCGCACGCCTGTAATCCCAGCACTCGGAGGCTGAGACAGGAGGACTGCCGTGAGTCCAGGGCCAGCCTGGGCTCTGAAGTGAATTCAGGACCAGCCTGGACCACAGAGCGAGACCCTGTCTCAAAAAAAAAAAAAAAAAAAAAAGAATCCTAGTAGTAACTGGAATAATTGGTAACATTGCTAATATTGGCTCTTTTTGGGTGTTAGAACTGTGAAAACCACTTTGTACACAGTGTAATGTTTAATCTAAACAACAACACAGTTGTCACAAACTGTTGTTATCCTCACCTCGAATATAAGAAGGTGATGCTTCTTTAGGAAGTGTTAGCCCCAGGTCTCAGTGTCCTGAATTAGTCTCACAGATGCTCTTCATTCAGATCCCTGGCTGCCATCTTTCTCTCTCACCTTGTAATAAGTCACAGCAAGACTCTGTCTGGAAGATTTCTTGCTTTGAGATTGCCACTACTAACCTTTTACACACAGTTTCTTTTATATTTCAAACCTTGTTCTTCCATGAAGTGTCCCTAAAGTTTTATAAAAACTCTCCTTTTTCCATCTCCTCGATTCTTTCTCCATAAATATCTCAAATTTGGCCCCTCTTCACTGCCAATTCTACCACAACTCCCCAAGTTTAAGCAGCCATCTTCCCTTTCCATGATTATTGAAATAACCCCTTACATCAAAATTTACTAATTGGGCTTCTCAAGGAATCCATAAAAAGAATCAGAATCGACTTAAATGCTTAAAAAACATTATATATTTAGCTTCACACACCTCAAGTGGCAATTTTTCATTTCCTTTCATTATAGACAACCTCGTACAGTATCACAAGAAGTACATATGACTTGGCCACTATTCTACTTTAGAATCAAAATGTCCCGGAAAACCTTATGTGTTTGGAAGATGGTAGGGTCACAGGGGTGCCACGCTCATCAGTCGCTTCATCCATTGATGAGTTCAGTAGTTGAATGTGCCGTTAGGAGGTGGGGCCTGGCTGCATGGGGCTGTCTGGGGCCCTGGCTCCGCCCGCCCTCTCTGCTTTCCGGCTGCCATAGAATAAGCAGCTGTCCTGCACCACGTCCTTCCCCCATGAGGTTCAGCCATGGAGCCAACCGACTTTGGACTGAACCCACTGGAACCTGTGAATCAAATAAATCTCTCTTCCTTTAAGTCATAGGTGTTGAGTATCATGTCCCAGTAACAGAAAAGTCACTAATAACAGTCACCACTAGAAATCAGATATTCTCAACTGTAACTACCTCACAGAAATATTGTTAGGTCTTACATTGTCACTTAATAAAGAGGATACATGTAATCACGTTACATGTTTTATAAATCCATTGGTGTTTTAAATATTTACAAGATATGTAAGACATTTAAAATATTAAAAATATTTGATAAAAACATCCTGATGAACTATACGTAGCTCAACATGTTTCCCTTGTAAAAACATTCTTACACATTACTTGTAAAAAATATTATTCTGAGAAGGAACCATAGATTTCAGCAGACAGTTAGATGGGTCAAGAGTACAAAAAAATTTAAGAATCTCAGTTCTAAGTGACATCACTGCTTCCATAACTATGCCAGGAGTAGCAGTCTCCATACTGTAGCTAGAAAAATATGGTGAAAGCATAAATTGGATTGGCTCATATCACTCCTTTATTTAAAACCTTTAAAAGTTGCTCACTGTACTTTGTTTTTAAAGCAAGAAATCATAAAACAGGCCATGGGTCCTGCATGTTTGGACCCGCCTGTGTCTAGTTTCAGGTCATACTATTCCTTTCTCTCAGGATCTCCTTTATGTTCTGAAAGATCCAAGTTCTTTCCTCCCTCAGAACTTCACATTCAATTCTCCAGAATTTAATTCATTCAATACATTCAATCCTTCTTCTTCCGACCTCCTCGCAGGCTGGTATTCTGTTCCTCCCCAAGGGGTCAGCAGAAATGTCACCCCCTTGCACAGATATCACTGACAGACTCACCTAAACTGACTGACCTTCCTCACTCTTCTCTGAATACTGTGCTCTTCTCACAGAAAAATATTGAGCATCACTGTCACCATGAGCATCCTTTACTTGCTGTCTAATATTTCTCTTTCCTGTCAGGCACTTTGCTCCACACGTGCAGGAACTTTATTTGCTTGATTAACCGGGTATCATAGCCAGCAAGTGATAATTTGAAATCATGTCCTACTGAAAAAGTGCCATGTATTGAATATTCCATCTTTGAGATCAATGCTGACGTTTTGTTATCTGAATTTAATCGCTGAGAAATTACATTTGAACTGAAGCTGAGTGATATTCTACAAAATAAAAGGGTCTTCAATCTTCAAAAGTGTCAAGGTCATGAAAGTCAAGGGACTAGGTCAGGCAGGACAGCCAAGTGCTACCTGTGACTCTGAACTGGGTTTTCTTGCTAGATAGGGAACATTACTGGGAAGACAAGCAGTATTTAAACCAGGTCTCTGATTACAAGTAGTAATATATCAGGGTTAATTTCCTGGTTTTGAAAACCACAGAGTTGTGATTAAGTAAAACAATGTCCTTTTAGGAAATAAATATTCAAGCAATCAGAGTGGAAAATACATTCTTTTGGTAATTTATTCTCAAATGGTTCAGAGAAAATAAAATTCTTCGCACCATACTTTCAACTCTCCTGTAACTTTCAAAGAATTTACAGATAAAACTACACTTTCCAAATTAAAGGGAAATGAGAACTAGAGACAGGGAAGATAGGGAACTTTCTCGAAGTTATGCTGCAGAAGATGCACACAAATGAGGCTGCTGTTGGAAGAAATGGATAGATCTAGAAAAAAATCAAATTTTATTTAAGATCGAGAAATAATACTATATGTGCTTATGCAAACAATGAAGAACAGATCCAGAAAAGGAAGATGGCAGATGCAGGGGTAGGAATGGAAGGGGTAGATAGGTAGGGTGACAGCGTCTCTCCGACGCCCAAGCAGGGGACTCACTCTTGACAATAGTACTACCTCCCTAGGTTACCAATTGCTGAAACCCAACAGAACCTGCTAGAACCAGCTAGTAAGGGGAGAACGGGCTCTATCTGATCCCCAATAAAAGCCATGAGACTATAAATTTAGGCTCTGAAAAACGAAGTCAGAGTCTACCGTAGGCAGACACTTTGACAGCTCTGCAAAGAAGCCATTGTGAGGAGGGGTGAAAACCAGACTCCCCAGATTTAAAAGGAATGTAAAGAGAGAGCTCCATTTTCATTTCATCTTGAAATTGATGTCACTGAATGCATGCAAGCCATCCAGCAAAGGAGTAAGTCCTGACAGGGTGCTGCGGCCTACACACGCAGGACGTTTTCTATTCAGGAAGGGTATCAGTTGTTATGAAGTCACTCCTTCAGTCGGGTTGCCTGGGTTAATGGAGCCATCCAGGTTGATTTAACTTTAATTTGTTGCTTAAAAGGACTTCAAAGATGACACTAGACGGAGGCTCAAAATAGGAATTGTGTACAGGAGTAGCAATCCAATTGTGTCCTCCTGTTCTGTACTCATAACTGTCTTCTTACCTGATACCTAGTTTTCCCCACACCAAAAAATTCTCTGATATCTCCTGGTCATCCCACTACATGACACTGTCTACCTGAAGCAGTGGTAGACCCCAAAAGGTGAACAGTTTGGTCTCATACAACTGTCTCTGTCTGCCACTTCACATACGAAGAGGAGGGCTCCAGGTAACTCACTTCTATCCTGGTACCGAAACAATTTTAAATTTGGGATTTTAAAAAATTTTGATGTAGCTATTATATGTCTAATGAGATACCTTGGGAATGGGACCCAAGTCTAAACATAAAATTTATTTATGCCTCACATATATCTTACACACATAGCCCGAAGGTAAGGATATGTAATATTTTTAATATTTTTAGTGAGGTGTTTTTTTTTTTTTTGCCTGTGTTTTGGTTTCAACCTGTCACCTGCGGTCAGGTATAGACCACATGTGGCATTATCAGTGCTCAAAACCTTTTTGAATTTTGGAGCATTTTACAGTTTGCATTTTTGAGTCAGGGATGCTCTAGCTGTACTATTTCTTTTTAGCCGTTCTGTGCAATGGATAAGGCTAAAGCACTTAGTACTTAGCACTTAGTACTTTAAAAAATCTTCTGTGTTAATAAAGTTATATTAATTTTCAGAAAATGGGAGTTTCATGCTGCTATTAATACATACCAAAATTTAATTTTAAAATGTTTTGGACTCATTTTCAGAAAATTAAATGAGTTAGGTCTAGTAATCTTTAAACCTACCCAATTCCTTGATAAATCCTTTGGTATATTTTACTGATTTTATCATTCCTGGAAGCATTCTCAGTTGACCCATTCTTCGAGATAAAATTGAACATGTGATTTTATGGAAGGGATGTTAAACTCACAAGCTGCCAACCTGCAACGGCCCAAATCACTTTACAGATTTCCAAATTGAGGACATATGTCCTCTTTCCTTTTTCTAGTACCAAACATGACATCTAACTAGTCCATTTCTCTGTACAATGTTCCCTGAAGTTCAGTTCCAATGTATGATGAGTTAATCATCAGTAAGATGATTTAATCATTAGGAATGTTCATATCTGGCTCATTAACTCATATATGTACATATTTTTCAGCTTTGAAAATTAGTCTATCCTTTTATTTGAATTGTTTTAAAAAGTACAGTATAAATGCCAGCTTCTATGAGCATGCAACGGCATGAAATAATTGATCTTTCTTTGAGAAATTCTGCTCTTGTTAATGTTATCTCTGAATTCCTTCTCATTACCATAGTTTTATTAAGCTAATTAATTCGTGTTTGTAGTCTCTAAATCTATAAGTAGAATCAGTCCTAAGTCGTTATATGACACTTCTAATGCACAAACTTTAAGCTGTCTACGAGAGAAAAAGAATTTGTCAACCATCTATACACCCCAGTATCATGAAGGATGCAAAGTAGACAACGTGGCCTTTGACTCCTAATGGAGGAATAAGATTTAGTAAGGTGAAAGATCTTATGGTTTGAATCTGGAACATCTCCCCCACAAGTCTCGTGTTTGGAGGGTGATTCAAACATGGGGGTTAATTCACTGATCTCCTGTGATGCTAAGAAGCGGGTCCTTACAGGAAGGGGCAGAGCATTGGGGCTTGACCCGGAAGGATATACACTAGCTCCACCCTTCCTCTCTCACTCTGCTTCCTGTTTGCCACTGGATGAATAGATTTTCTCTGCCACATCTTCCACCATTGACACCTAACCACAAACTGACTGAGACTTTCTGAAACTGTATGCTAAAATAAATTTTTTCTCCCATAAGTTATCAATGTCAGGTACTATGTCCCAGCAATGAAAAAGTAACTAAGACTAAAGCAGTTTCTAGTGAGGGACCCAAAATAACTCAAGGGGTAGAATTTGCACAGTACATTATTAAAAAAGTAAGAACCAGCTGAAAAGGTCTAATGGACCTATTTGGGAGAAATGACAAACATGCTTGATTTTTTATGAGGAGTTCATTTACGGAGCACCCAATGAGTTAAGAAGCCATTGTTCCACCTGTGCTCCTCCTGGCCCTGGTTTTCTTTGGCTTTTACAATTTTCTCTCTCTCTCCCTCTCCCTCTCTCTCTCGTGCTAATGGTGACCTCAGTCAGAGAACGTCTTTCCAGCTTACAGGAGTTTCTGGCTCCTTTTCTACCCAGACAGGTGAGTTAATTCCTAGAAGCCATGACTGTATTATGTGGTTCAATTCTAACCTCACTTGCCTCATTCAGTCTCATTCTTGCTGGAACAGAGGTGGCACTCTATGACTACAGGATAGAGACTGACGGGAATTGATTAAGTCTATCCATCTCTGCCTCCATGGAGCGGAACCATGAGTTTTGCCCCAGAAGCCCTGAGCGGCCATCTTGTGTCTGCCATTTGGGTTGGAGAAAATCTATTCTTTCAGGAAAACAAAGACACAGAGAAGCAGGCACACATGCTCAGGCACTTGCAGCGGTCTTCCAGTGTTCCCTTCTGTGCTTATCCATCTCCGTTTCTGCTCTTAGATTCTGAGCTCCTTGTATCCTTTACAATCAAATCCGTCTTTCTGCTTAGGGCAGCTTGGTTTAGGTTCTTGTTATTGGACATCAAAGAATCCTAATATAGTGAGGAATAAATGTACTTATGTACTTACTGAAGCTCTGCAGTCCTCTACTTTGTGCATGCTCCCTCTACTCATGTTCCAAGAACATGCTGTCTTTTATTTAATCATTGCTCAGTGTTACCATATTTTTCTACGTCATTAACCTATGTGTCACCGTTCATAAACTCTCTCTACCTACCCTTTCCCCCGTCCCCTTTTCTTTTCTCTCCCTTTACTCTCTGTCTTTGAATGAAATGCTGACCAAAAAAACCAAACCAAAACAAAACAAAAAGCTTAACAACAAAAATTATTCAGATCCAGGAGGATGGATCTATCTAGCCTGAAAGACAAGGCTACCCTCTGCTTAAGGGGCTTCTGTGACTCTAGTGCCACCTGTACCCCATCTCTAAGAGCCCTACTCTGTCACCTCAGCGACTGTGGCTTCTTCCAGGTGTGCGCCGAACTCCTGCTGTGTTTTATAGCTTGAAGAAGTTGCCACTCTAACTCTAAAGTCACAAACATGGCGTGTCAGAGAAGCCCCTGCGTGCTTGGGCACAGAGAAGGTGGCAAAGGCTGAACATTTGAGGGCTGTTAGGGGACCACTGATGGCAGTAACCAAGCCCTAAACCAGTTAGCTGACAACTACGTCAACACCGTCATGTTTTATCCAACAGCTAAACTAAAAATAACCTGTCATCGTGCCTGCCTAGCTCTGAGGGGCAGAACAAATGCTGAAATACAGGTTGTTGTCATATATCCCACAATGGGAGGTCTAGTGGTGTCATAAGGATTCAGAAGATTAGAATGTACAGTCACCTAGGAGGGCAATTGATCTTGGTGCTCAGTTCCCTAGGTTACCACACTGTTTCTCGTCCTGTCATGGCTCATTTGTGTCTCTGTAACGGGCAATCAGGATGTGGTATTGGCTTCTTTCAGATGCTTTTGATAATTATGCATCCTGAATATCTTATTCATGTCAATAAGATACATTTGGTTCATATTTTTGTAACCATTTTTTACCTTTGAACTCCCTATTACCATATTTTTAATTTAACTAATGATAAGCATGCTTGGAATCTCCAAAACCATAAGCATAATGACTGCTGTCATGGGAAGTATATGTACTTGATGTCCTGTTGTTTGGTACCTCTAACAGACTACAGACCTTTGTGGGCAAAACCACATCTTTGTCTACCTCCACATATCAAGAACCTAACAAGTTCTAGCAACTTAATCCCTAAAAACATGAACAAACAGCAAAAATCCAACTTTATGAGGATGGTCTGGGAAAGCCTTTTAAAGCAGAGGTCTCCAACTTTTTTGGCACTGGGGACTGGTTTTACAGAGGACAATTTCTCTGTGGATGCGGGAGGGGAAGATAATATTGGCATCACTGCCTGGGCTCCTCCCCACATCATCAGGCACTAGATTTTCACAAGGAGCATGTGACCTGAATTCCTCACAGGTACAGTTCACAGGAGGGGCTGTGCTCCTGTGAGAATCTAACGCCACTACTGATCTAAAAGGAGGCAGAGCTTAAGCAGCAATGTGAGTGAAGGGGAGCAGCGGTAACTACAGATGAAGCTCGCATGCTGACCCATCACTCCCTTCCTTCTGTAGGACCCATTTCTCACCAGGCTACAGACTGAACCAGATTGTTAGGAACCCGTCTTAGAGGAGCCAATAATCCGAATCTTCAAGGAGCTGGTAGTTAACTGCTGGAAAAGCAGAAAGGTAGAGAGGTAAAGGAGATGGGATGTTGCCGACATTTGAAATTTCCATGAAGAGAATTAAAAATTGTTTAATATGAGGGGGAAAGGAAGGGAAGAGGCAGAACAGAGGGTAGGGGCTGGAGGAGCTCGTAGGTTCTGCTGAAGAGTTTGAATTTCATGGTACAGATGATGGAGAACCATGGTACGATTTCTAGTGGGAGGGGAACACAGGAGATCTTCCGTGACATTTTCTTTGGAGTACCTGAGAGGTATTGATAGCAGGGACAGGGAAGGGTTGAGCAGAGCTTGCAAGGGTGTGTTAAGAGAGCCTCACAGTCAGCAGTTCAGGGCAGGGATGAGGAAGGTCTACGCTGTGATGGGAAGGTCTATTTCAGTCCTGCTCCTGCTGGCAATGTTCATCAGCCATCCATGTACTGCACCCTCTCTCGGGAATAGTGCCCGGGGACCCTGAGGAGTGGCAGAAGATGTCAGCCACGGGGGTACTTTCTGACTTAGTTGGGCCACCCGAAAAAGGAAGAGCGGCATTTTTTCAGGAAGCCACAGACAGAATCCTTTTCCTCTCCTCAAAGGACACAGCAGCCCTTTCTGATACTGGAGCCCTAGGGCCACCTCCTCTCTCAGCACTCAGTGAGCCCACCAGTCACTCTGTACTTTTCCAGGAAGGGAATAAGGACGAGGCCAGAGCAGAGGAGAAGCCGAAAGGGCCCAAGGACCAAAGCAGATGGTAAGGACACTGTCGCTCATTCAATCAGAGGCAGATTAGGGCTTTGGAAGAAGAGCAGTAGCAGACTCTGTACAGCGGTCTGTCACCAGGAGTCCACGTTACACAGGAGCTTAGGACAGACAGACACACAACCCTGATGTTCGCTCTGCTTATTTATGGAAGCAGACGTGCTCTGCCTCAGCTCACGATATGCTGGATGAGGGCTATAAGGGTCCCTCCTTCCCCTAGGACCGCAGTGCTCAACCTGTACCGTGCACTGGAGTTAACCAAAATGTCAAACAATACTGATGCCTGGATCACAGCTAAGACTCTTACTTGGCTGAAGTCTGAGAACTGGCCCTTCCACAGAATACCCTGGGACATGGTAACACACACACTGTGCTAAGCACGGCATCAAAACACTGTTTCTGAAAGGACCAGAGAGTAAATATTTTAGGTTTTGTTGGCTATGTGGTCTCTGTTGTAATGCAGACATCAATAATATTTAGAGAAGGAGCAATCTACTCAGGAACCCCTCCTGGAGAGTGGGAACTTTTACCCCTCTGTCCTTCAGAAACTCTCAAAATACAAAAAAGGACTGGGAGTGTAGCTCATTGTGAAGGCCTTAGATTCGATGCCCATAAATCAACGAATGGGCAGACATTTGGCTCAGAAGTCATGGTGTATCGGTCCCCGCATATGCCACAGCCTGGTGGGGTCATCCATGCTGGTGAGTAAGTGTGGCAAAAGCAGGAGGAAATGCTGCAGTTTTAAAAAGGCAATTGGAGGAATATTCTAGTTTTATGTTAGTCAGGTATTCTAAGTTCTACTTCAAAAAATGCCTCTGGGAAAATAAAACTGTGGCTCAGGAAAATTCACCTTCTGCTCCTACAACAGCTCCCGATTGCTGATGGCCCTGTGGGGCCAATCTCACATTCAGAACCTGCCAATGAAGGAGTTCAATATATAATCTTGGTTTAATGCAAATTAGCATCAACTTTAGGCAAAAATGCCAGGTTTTGTCTGGGAAGAGAAAGAACACTTGCATTAAACTTGCTGTTGTTTGACTTCTTAGGATGATCAAGTGTGATCAAGGCCAATGAGATAATAAAGAGGTGAGTGCTGGAGGAATAACACAGCCGTTAGAATGCTTGTCTAGGAAGCACAAGGTCCCAAGTTTGATTCCCTAGCAGCACATAAACCAGGCGTGGTGGTGCACATCTGTAATCCCAGCACCTGGGAGGCTGAGGCAGGAGGATTGATGTGAGTTTGAGGCCAGCCTGAGCTACACAGGGAGTTCAGGACCAGCCTGGATTACAGAGAGAGACCTTGTCTCAACAACAAAATAAAACAAAAAGGAAGTGAGACAGGAATCTGCAATGGTGAATGGAAGGGCCAGACACAAAAGATGAGAGCACTTAAGCTCTGACCCCAAATACTGACAGAGAAACATTAGACCCCAAGTAAGAAGCCTCTCTGTGGAGAGAGGCGAACTGACGGACTGACAGGTCTTATGGTATCTCCTGTTTTCCTCAGCTCTTTTTGTTTTTTCCTTTGATTTTAATTTGACATGGAGAACCAGCATTCATTTCTGCTATGCTGCAGAAACAGAAAGAAAGCAAATATACACTAGAAAAACAAACACATACCCAACCACTAAAGTGTTTCTCCTTTCCTCACTGCCCCCTCGGTGGCAGATGGTCGCAAACCCTGCCCCTGACAACCCAGTGGCCGCGCCGCAGGCTCAGGTGGGCCTCACCTTTATCCTGTCGATGTTGGCTTCCATCTTGAGCTGCTCCACCAGCTTCCTGGCTTGCGCTATGCTGGCAGTGTTGTTGCTGGCCATCGGGCTGCCTGAGTTCTCTGCACTCTCTAGAACAGAGAACAAAGAGGGAGGCTGTAGCAGAGAATTCACGAGCTGCCCAATGTGCACGTTCTTTGAGACTAGGGGACCGAGGGACAGTGGCCGCGGCCAGGCGTGGCTCCTCTAGCCTTCTCCATCTGGGAGGCTATACAAAAAGTGTTGAGAAATACAGTGAATGTTGGAATTAAAAAAAATTAATTACACTAAAACACGCTGCCATTCGTCTCCCTCAGAATACTCACCCTTCCTTTGAACAGAAGTATTCCATTGTTCTTGGTACTTTCTGAAGCGTTCTGGAAGGTCTCGTTTGTGCCTTTATAACATCTGATCAAAACTACAGTGAATACTGCTGCCCAGTGACATCCAACAGAAAGGCGGGCTGGTGAAAACAATGGTGAGCTCGCGTTCACCTCACACAGTCACCAGATGTGGCTCCGGGTGACTTCCGGATTTCTCCCCAAGTCAAAGTGACTATGGAAAGTGAACATTTTGAATGGATTCAGGACACTGAGGCAGCCATAATGGGGCAACTAATGACCCACACAGAAGACTTCAAGAACTACTTCAGAACGTGGCAGGAACAGTATTATGAATATTCTGAGGGATATTCAAGGTCAGGTGTTTCTCACTGTAACAAGTGTTTTAGAAGCTCCAAATACTCGCTGTCCATGGCTTTTGAGCACACCTCAGGTACCAAACTGACATGGGACCAGAAGACGAAGTTTTGTTTTGTAACTCTCTTTCCAATGCCATCTCTTCTTCAGAGGAAAAATAAAAATGTTCACCACATCAGGTAGGGTAAGACTCACTGCCACATTAAGAAAACAAGACAGTATTTGAAGTTTATAAAATACATTCAAAATGGTACAGGTGATGGTGTGTGTGATTATAGTTGCGATCACTGTAGTTTATGGGGTTTGACTACTGACAAGGGTCCTCGGGGGCTGAGGAGGGAAGGGCTGCAGGGGGCTGGGTGACAAATTCTGCACTTCAGGATGCTGTTTTCAATGTTCTCTGGAAGGCCTGGTTCCTACCCTGCAGAGATACCGTGACAGGAAGCTGGAGATTTTGGTGTTGCCCAACCCGGCATTGGAAAGCACCACGCAACCTGGCTCGATTCACAGCTGTGCACTTCACCCACACTGGGAACATATCTTTAATGCAAATTAAGTGCATCAGTGAGTTTCCCAGTGTTGTCATAAATCAAGTACAAAAAACATATTCCCTTTATAAACATGGAAATGGAACACAAGTATTTCAGAGCGGACTTGCTCACTCACGTAAGAGGACCAGAAGGTTTCTTTATTTCAGCTGTGTCAGACCTCCACCCCCAGTGTGCCCCTTCTTCCCCTTCAAATCATATCCCCAATTTTACTTTTTTCCCCTTTTTTGCTTGACATATCATCTCTAATAGTGCTGTTCATCTTGAAAAGCACCCTACTTTTCTATGTGGTGCCCATTTCCCCTACATGTTGATTGGGTCTTGTCACTCATCAGGGTGCCACAGGCTACTTTGGAGCCATCTGTGTAAACAGGCCCCTGGAGGTCCCTACACTCCATGTCATGCAGTATCTGAGAGCTTCAATTTAACCAGAGCACAGGATGTGAGACACGGGAGGCACTAAACTCTGGTTAACACTCCCTGAATGTTGTTAATCAAAGACAGTGACTTTTGCTGACTTTGGAAAATCTTTGCACATGGGGATGGAGCAGGAATCTGTTCCCTATCTCAAAAAATTCAGAAGATTATAGAAAACCTGGGGGAGAAAGAACAGTCCATAATAAAATTTAGACATAGTTTTGAAGGTGTCCAATCTCTGGCCCACCATTTCTTTTGTCGTTGTTTTTTTCTTTTGAGTAAAAACAAACTGTTTCAGGCCACATATAAAATATATATGTCATAGTTAATATATATGTACTAAACCTTCCTTTAAAATTTTTTCATTATAATATTTAAAAAATCAAGGCATTAAAAAATCAAGGCTGCAGGTTGAACAGACTTGACCTAACTTACCTACCAAATTCAAGAGAAGATTTTCTTTTTAATTGTGAAAAAAAGCAAAGCCTATATGGACTCCCCCTTGATACTTATTTCTTAACATAAAATTCTTTCAGACAAAAGAAGAAACTATGTATCATTTTCTATAAACACAGGCACTTCTTCATAGAGAGTGTTATTTTATAATGAATACTGCAAAGCAAGCCACCCAGTAGCATTTGGAACACAACTGAGGAGATAATTAGCTGTTCCCTCGAGTCATTTTCAAAGGACTCGGGAGTCAGAAAAGTGGTAGGAAAGATGGAAGGGGTTTTTGATGCTACAAAGATCTCTAAGCTCTGCATTCATGTACTTGAAGATCAACGGAGGGAGAAATAAATATAAAACCAAAAAATAGCAAATTATGATTTCATCAGCATGGTTAGGGACCCAGTTATCTCAGTCCATGGGGAAATCATTGGCCTACAATCAAATTAACATCGCATTGCCTCACAGAACTTCATAAAGCCAAGGAGTACTGGCTTATACAGTAGGGCAATCTAGTATTTTCATTCTTGCCAAGTTAGACACAGTTGTGGCCTATGCACCCTGGACACGGTTCTGTGGCACTACTATTTCTGCCAAACTAGGATCCATCCGCCACAGGAGAGTGAGGATCACCGCGGGACAGCAAGGCCTCTTTGGGTCTGAAGGAGATTGGGAATCTGGCCAGAATCTCCACCAGACCACATATAACCTGTAGCAGAGACCACGATTTGCTTTTTTTCCTCATTAATAATGACTTTTACCCCCATTGAAAAAAAACAGTGAATACAAGAACCCTGAGTCTTAGCTAGGTGTCTTAGTTACTTTTGCATTGCTGGGACATGTGACATTCGCAACTTGGAGGAGGAGAGGTTTAGTTTAGCTCAGAATTTCAGAGGTCCCGGTCCACATGTGGCTGTCTGGCTCCAAGACAAAACCAGCCCCCCACAGAAGGGTGTGATGGCCCAGATTTGGAAGGAGAAGGGAGGGGCCAGAGATGAGAATATACGCTTCCAGGTCCTTGTGCTCGCGGGACCCATCCCTCCAGCCAGGCCTCGCCTCCTAACGACACCTCAGATCATCAATGGGTGAGTTCACTTGTAGCACCCCATCATCCAATCACCTTCAAGACACCTGAGACATTTGGGAACATTCTAGATCAAACCATAACACTGAGTACAGTCTGCTGAAAGATCCAACTTCCCTTGAAGCTACACACGGTTAGCTGCGAGGTGTTGGTAAAAACGTTCTTGAGGGAAGGAAGGCCGTACGTCCTGTCTCCTTCTCCTCCTGCTTCTGCCCATTGTGCGCAGAGGAAGAAGGAGGGGCATGCGCCCCTAATGACTGGAGGTACCATGCTGGCTGTGGACTGGCAGACTCTCATGTGACACAGTCAGTGTCTGCCTTGCTCATGTCATCATTATCAAGAGCATCTCTGTCACTGGCCAGAAGATCTGAATAACAGCTGGATACACACTCCATTATGTTTGTTTGAGCATCTAGGGAAAGTCCACGTCCTAACGCCTTCTTATGTTCCCTAGGAAAAGCTGTGGGTAACCTATAGGAACTTAGATACAAAGTGTTTCATTCTATTACTGGTTTAACATATACCACAAATTTAGTGGTTTAATCCAGGGTTGCCCAACCTGTCACTCCCAGCCTCACACCAGTACTAGTGGCCTTAGAAAGACCAGAATGGCTGGGCCACGGGGACAAATGAATTGCAAGCAGGAAGTGAGGCGTAGGTGAAGCTCCACCTCCTGTCAGTGCGCTCCTATTAGGATCTAATGCCACTGCTGACTGACAGGAGGTGGAGCTATCCACCCCCACCCCCACAACCCCTTGTTGCTATCCTCCAACAACCTGGGCAGAACAAGTACCACCTTTTGTCCTTGGGAGAAGGGCTTTTCATTAAACTGGTCCCTGGTGTCAAAAAAGGTCTGGGACCACTGACTTTAACAGCAGATCACAAGTGTAAGCACAGCCTGGGCAACTTTGGCTTCTGCTTATTTACAAATCAATAAACAAAATAGAAATATATCTTACAGCCCTAGAGATTGGAAGTCTGGAACAGGCCTAACTAGGCTAAAATTGAGTATAATCAGGACTGTGTTCCTAGTGCAGGTGGATTCGCTGAGGCAGTCTGGATGCTGCCAGCACTCCCTGGTTTGTGGCTCCCTCTTCCATCTTCAGAGCTGGTAAAGGTGAGCCCTCACACCTCTCTAATCTTCTCTGAAGTCACATCTCTCTGACTCTGCTTCCTCTTCTTTCCATCTCTTCCACTTTTACAACCCTTGGAATTATCCTGTGTCCAACCACATGGTCCTGGATAATCTTCCTCTCTTAAATAAGTCAGCTGACTAGCAACCTTAGTTCCATTTGTAATCAGAATTCCCTTTTTCTGAGTAACTCCATATGTGTGTAGGTTCCAGAAGTTGGGACACAGGGGTGGGGCAGGGTTAC
The DNA here is from genome assembly GCA_004027205.1 of Ctenodactylus gundi. Taxonomy (NCBI): domain Eukaryota; kingdom Metazoa; phylum Chordata; class Mammalia; order Rodentia; family Ctenodactylidae; genus Ctenodactylus; species Ctenodactylus gundi. The sequence continues at coordinate 1,002,308 of PVKB01000118.1, forward strand.
GACACTTCTGTGTAAGTGGGGAGTGGAAGCAGAGAGGTATCTGGACAATGATCCCCCCCCCCCCAACACAGACACTATATACAGTACTTCCTACTCTAAAACCTCTACAAGACTGTAGGAACATCTTAGCTGTTAAAGCGCTTTGCCTTGCAAGTGCAAAGCCTTGAGTTTGATTCCTCAGCAAAATACAATCTGGTTGTGGTGGCATATGCCTGTAATCTCAGCACTCAGGAGGCTCAGGTCAGAGGATTGCCTGAGTTTGAGGCCAGCCTGGGGCTACTTGATGAGTTCAGGACCAACCAGGACTACAGAGCAAGACTCTGTCTCAAAAATAAACAAACAAAATCTCTACATAACTGATTTTTTTTTTGTGGTAAAACACACAGCATAAAATTTATGATCCTAATCAGTTTTAAGCACATACTTCAGAGGTACTAAGTGTATTTATGTTGTTGTATAACCATCGTCCATCTGCAGAACCGTACTCATCTTGCATAACTGAGACTCCACACCTATTCAGAAGTATCTTCTCATTCTCCCCTCCCCCCAGTCCATGACAACTACTAGTCAACTTCCTGTCTCTATAACTGGACTACTTTAGGCACCTAATATAACTGAAATCCTACGCCACTTGTCTTTCTGTGATTGGTTTATTCAACTTAGTGTGTTATCTCCCAGTTATTTTCCATGCCACAGCACATGTTGAAATGTTTTTTCTTCATATGGCTGAAGAACACTGCATTGTGCACATATGCCATAAACGTTTATCCATTCATCTACAGACTGACACTAGCCACTATGAAAGTGCTGCTGTGAACATTAGGTTTCCAAATATCTCTTCAAAATCACCATATGGCTTTTCACTGTGGTTGTAGTTCCCACCAACACCGTACAATGGTTCTTACTTTGTCCACGTCCTCACCAGTATTTGGCACATGTGTTTGGCAGTAGCCATCTTAATGGGTGCGAAGTGCTACCTCATTACAGTTTGGTCTTGCGTTCCTTTAATGACGTGGTGTTGAGCATCTTCTTGTGCACTGTGGGCCATTCATTCTTGTATCTCTGGAGAATGGTCTACTTGGGCTCATTGCTCACTGAATTGAGCCTCTGTAGCTGCTGTTGAGGTGTAGGAGTTTACGGATTCACAGCATTAATCTCTTATCAGATAAATGGTCTGCACATATTTTCTCCCTTGGGTGGGCAGTCTTTTCCCTGTTTATACTGTTCTTTGATGCACAAAAGCTTGTCTGTTCACTGCTATTGTATGTCCATCTGATATTGTGGAGGTTTTGTTCTGTTTTCTTCTAAGACTTTTATAGTTTCAGTTGTTGTGTTTAGATCTTTGGTTCCTTCCTTGGGGACAGTGCTGGGTACTAAACCCAGGACCTCCTGCATGTAAGCACGCACCCTACCAGCAGTGTCACAGATATTATGGCAGTTTCAACACGGAAGTGCTGACACCTACCTAATGTTCTTTGCTAATGTTCCTGTTTCATTTTACATGATTTTTTGACCATGTGGTTTTGAATACTATATTATTAGATCTTTTAAGAGTGAGGTCACAATTTTCTGAAGCTTACTGGGCAGAATTTATTGTCCAAGAGAAAAAGAAATATTTTATATCTACCAGTTACCAAAACAGCTCTAAGAAGTAAAATAATGCTTAAAAGATCATACAGTCAAAGCTTCAACACACACACACACACACACACACACACACACACACACACACACAATGCATGCACGCATGCACAAGTACACAAAAACACACACACAAAACATACAATAAAAACATATAACAAAATCTTTTCAGTTAAAAAGGCAAAGTAGCCAGGACTGGTTGCCCAGGCTCGTAATCCCAGGAGTCTGGGAGGCTGAGGCAGGAGGACAGCAAGTTTGATCCCAGCCAGGGCAACATGGTAACCTAGTTAGTCCCTGTCTCAAAATCAAAACTAAAATCTTGGCTGGTGATGTAGCTCACTTCAAAGGCTCTGGATTCAATCCTCAGCACTGAATGCACAAAACAGGACAAAGTGATTGATTTCTATATGTTATCTCCCTGCTTAGCTTTGGTGACACGCTGTGACTGGGCTGTGCACTGGAGTCTTGCAGTGCCCTCTGTGGCCCTGGAGCCTACAACAGACTGCTCCATAGACATGTCCCACAGTGGACTTCACCCCCTGTAGGAATAGACGGGGACTTTACCCCTTCTAGGAGTTGTGGGGCAGAGGGTAACATGTCAGATTCTGGCCTTTTGGGGAGAAACTTCAGATTCCAGCAGCCATTCCTGGAACCTTGCAGTATTTCTGGGCACCAGTGGGGGTGATGATCAGAGGTTGGATATTGCTACATGAGTTCCTGGCAGCCACAGTGTGGCAGAGAATGTGTGTGGCTTCATTCTCTGTATTTAAATTGGAGAAATGTAATGCGGAATGTTTCTTCTTTCAGAATTCAGTCATTTAAAAAAAAATCCTGATAATCTACCCTCTGGCAATTCCAGACGGAATTCAATCTTCCCTTCATGGCTCACACATGACCAATCAGCAGTGATCTCTAGCCAGGAGGGAGACACTCCCATAGGAGGCAGTCTGTAGTGTGTGAGGATGGTTTTGGTATGACAATTACTGGGTGTGCTACTGGCATTTAGTGTGCAGAGGCAGACTAATGTCCCCCGCAAAATGCCATGCCACAAAAAACTGCGTGTCGTTCTAAAGGACCCAGGACTCTCATGAGAAACAGGCAAGAAAAAGCTGCCTAAAGAATCCCCTCCGTGCAGAAAGGCTGACTTTTATGTTTTACAAGCCCTATTATCTCACCAGTGATGAACAGTGTTAAATGCTCACAGCTCTTATTAGCATTCGGATGCTTTCTGGGCACTGGGTCCTTGCTCTTTTTAAATACAGCAGCCTCTTTTGTGCTATGCACTGGTAGAATGAACTTATGCTGGGTTATACTTGCCAGCACACCAAAAGAATACAAATGACAAAATCCTAGAACAATTAGAGGGGTTATATGTGAGAGATTGGTAGGACGATGCAAGAATGTTTTCATTATCCTACCTAAATTCCAAACCCAAGAACAATATAGAAGGCTCTTCACTCCGTTCAGTTTATGAGAGCCCTCCACCCCAACCCAAAGAACATGAGAAATGGGTCTGTTACAGGATAATAACCCTTAGATAAGATTTCTTTTTCTAAAAATACACTCAGCGTGTTCCTTCCCTTCAGCAGGAATGCTTCTGTTAAGAAACCATACATTTTCCTGTCATTTACGCTTTGTAACTAACACACAACCCCTTATTTCTGTAGTGCAAGGATAAATAAATGTTATGATCATGGAATCTCTGCCCGAGAGAGTGTAGGTTAATTGCTAAAGATTTCGTTCTTTTCATCCCTTAATGGTGTTTTTTAAACTAAGTACCCAGACAGACTTCCCAGGACCTTTAATTTTAATTACAATGGTATGTTTCTCAGCGGTGTGTTTTGGTATTTTGCCGTAGGTGCTGAGGGCTTTTGTTTGTTTGTGTATTTACACGGATCTCAGTGGCAACCAAAGGAACCATGGCTGCATTCAAGATAGGAATTAGAGGTGTGCAGCCCCTGGTACTCGAGCAGGCCTTCATTTTGGCACCACCACTCGTGATGGGGGTTCATTGCTTTTGAATAGGAGACATTTCAAAATCTTCCAATTCTGATGTTTTCAGAGTTTCCACAGTTACCCGGATGCCCTTCTTACCCCATACCCCAAGTTCAGCTTGGGCATTTCTATCACTCACTTTTTTGGATCCCTATTCTAATTTATTCTATCACTAATAAGCATGATTAAAATCATTATATTATATATAGTAATATGTTAGGTTGCACACACATACTAACCAAATTGATCATATTTGTATACTGATTATATTAGTACATATACTAACAAGAGATTATATTATATATACTAAGAGTACCATTAATAGTAATTCCGATCCAGAGATCAGAGCCTTTGGGAGTTTATGAAAAATGGCTGCCACAGGAATCGAATCATTGGATGTATCAGCCTGGCAGGCTTCAGGGTAGCTTTTTATCCTGTGTCTCTTCCAGTTGGCTACTTTGACCTGACAATACCAAAATAGCACATCGATCTTCTCTAAACAGCAAACACGAATTTCTTTTGGTTTCCTCGGCAACTAGGAACAGGTTACATTAATAAGGGATTTGTTGTGAGCTGCTTCTCAGGGCCTGGAGGACCTGGGTCAGAATCCACTTGCCCACTCACCCTTTCTCGATAGGGTCTCTCAGTAACGGGGACTGCTCCAAGGCTCTTCTGGTGTTACAAAGTCCTGTCCTCTTCCCCTGATTTTGCTTATTTTTGAGCATCAGAGTAGAGATTTGAGACAGAATGAGAAAGAAGGTGAGAATCGAGCGTGTGGATGGGAGATGTATGGGTGTGCCCACACCAAAAGGCACGGGGGGAGCGTGGTGACAGGGAGTGTGGGGTGACCCTGGACTCATGGATGCTTGAAAAGGGGAAAGAAAGCAACAGAATGGAGCAAGATGGGACCAGGGAAATTTCTGGGTGGGAAGGCACAGGAAGGCAGCCTGGGGGAGCGGCTCCCAGGAAGTTCACGGGAGGGCAGAATGCAGAGACAGGGCTGGGCAGCTTGGTAATGCTAGATTGGTGCCAAGTCGAAGGATGTGTTTGTAAGCAAAAAGAATAGGAGCCTTCCAAGCAAGAGCCTCGGCTGCTCTCTCTCCCTCTCTCTCTGTTATACGCTTTTCAGAATTTCTCATTTCTGGGAATTCACTTGTATACAGCAGCTCTGTTCTTCCACCCAAGGACCTGGAACCCATCCAGTGTATTAACATACAGACCCAGATCTTGCCAAGGGCTGGGAGCTGGTCCACATGCTGTGACTGAATCTTCACGATGACCCTAAGGGAATCAAATGCTTCCTCACTAGAGGAAACTGAGGCTCAGATTTAGCCAGCACCTCGGAGACAAGACAATCTCTGAAGTCCTCTCCCCTGAAAGATCTTCCTTCAGTCCTACTCAATTCACATTTGCAAAGAGGCACCAGACCGATCCTACTCTGGACTCTGTGGTATATACGCACTCGTTTCCACAAACAGAACAGACATATCTCGTGGTCTGGGGGTCTGTGTCGCTTCAGGGAGAGCTAATGCAAATGAGGACCAGCGCGGACGCTCTAACAAGGGAGCTTGCTATTGGCCAGGAGGCAAGAACAGGACCAGGGCAAAGAAATGAATTAAAATCCACCACACTGTTTCAACATGATTTTGCTGGGAAGTTGCCAATTACCAAAGGAGGGAGGACAGAAAGAAGAGAAAAGGGAGAGAAGGGGAGAGGAGTGGAGAGACGAGGGAGTGAAATCAAGCCCCACTTCCTTCAAATCATCACGAGAGCCCTACGGAAGAGCAAGACACAACCTAGCTTGCCTGCCCCTCTTTGCTACCAAAAACCATTATTTGAAATGACAACCCTCTGCTTTCCAGTAAACTGCTGTCTGGAAAACATTAACCTCTATAAGAATCAGCCTTCCTCTTGGAAAGAGGGTCATGGCTAGCTGCTTTTAATGACCTTGACCAAAAACACAGCCCTTGAAAAATGTTGATCTCAAAAATCAGAGACATCATGGATTTTGTAAAATGAAACAGAAATGAATAGGTTGTGCTACAAGTTGGAAATGAGAGATTTGAGTTTCTATTAGACTGGGAGAAGGAAATGGCTCACAACTGTATGTGTGTGGCTGTTTTTGCTCCCAGGAAAGAAGATTAGTCTTTTACAGGATATATATTTGACTTTTTTTCCCCTTAAAGATGGATGCCGAGACCATGAACCTGTAGTGTTCCAACAGAAGAGCTGGTTTCCACAGAAATGGTGATATTAACCTACTGATCTCGGATACTGTGACAACAGGCAGGGGCACCGTGACAAGCAGCAGCCTGCTGCTTCCTGGGAGGCAATTATCTATTGGTTAATTAATTTCTTTGTAAGAAATCACTACTTCAAGCCTCCAACCTTAGTAGGTTTCCAACCCTGAGCGGCTTCTGGGAGTGGACCTTTCCCTGGAAGAGCTCTCCTCTCTGTACAGTGGTCTCGGTGGTTCGCAGAAGGAGGCCACCATAGGCTCACAGGGGAACACGGAGGCTGAGCTTGCTCCTGACTCAGTTCTCTATTCAAATAAACACGGCACTTTCCCCACTAAGGTTTGCCGTACATTACTGTTGTCACTGCTCAGTCCCAGCAATGCCACCGACAGATGGTACAGAGGGGAAAACAGCGCAGGAGTCAGCAGAGCTGGATTCTAGGCTATGCTGACAGTCCCAGCTGTTTTATAGTGGGCAACTTAATTACCTTCTCTGGGCCTCAGTAGCTCAGCCTTTCCTCCCAACAAAGAATACAGAAGAGGATTACGGGAAAGAAGGGGAAAGAGCAACACCCATGCACCAAGCAAACGGTGACTCCGCTGAGCATGAACTTGAGCAACAAACATAAACTTCAGGAGCCTCCACAGCTGGGGGAGGGATTTGCTCTGGAAGACAGCGTGAGTCCGCACAACTAATTTGGAAATGTCTAATTTTCCTGGACAACCAATTAGAGAGAGGGTGATTATTAGAAAATCAATGGCGATTTAAAATTAGCAAGGATGTACTGAGTGCCTAATGGGCATGACGCTGAAGCGATGCGTGTGAAGTTTCTAAGGAAACCAGCATCTGAGCAGAGATGTACAGGGGCCCTGTGGGCTTCCCGGGTAATTCTAGGAAGAGGCTCTGTCTCAGCCCTTTTTCTTCTGGAGGGACAAGCCCACATTTACATAGGGTGTTTGTAAAGATTTCCTGTGGCCACAGAATAAACTTGCAAGCCTAGCGCCCCCGGCTTGCCTGACAGCCACCCCTTCCTCTTCAGCCCTACATCCTGTATGTAAAGGCCCCACAGAGCAGCCGGAGCGGTTTCCCTAAGAGCAGCGCTGCCTGCCTGCCCCACGCCATCAGCTCTCTCTTCTTCAACACAGGTCGTGCCCACCCAAGGCCTTTTCCTCCCGCCCTCCGTCTCCCTCTCATTCACACAGCTCTCAGAACCCAGCCCTGGGATTCTCTTCCCGAGAAGCCTGTCCCAGGGGTCACAGGAACCTCCACAACCAGAGTCCACATCAGCCTCAGAGCCTGGGCCAGGATAATGTCAGCCATTTCTCTTGCTGTTGTTTTTAAATTCTGTTCAGCCATTTATACATGTATTAAACCTGCCACTCCATCTCCAAAATAGTTGTAAATCTGTCTGTTTTTACTGGTGAAACAGGTCCAGCTAGGTTTCATCCCAGGACCTTTACATGTGCTGTTTCTCTGCCTACAGTGCTGCTCTGTCCCTGTATAGTGCTGTTGTTTCCTCCTTTGGAGCAGAGTTCAAATGCCAAGTTCCCCGCTGAGCACATGACCTAACGTGCTCCCCTCCAGCTCCTGTCACTTCCTGGCACGTCCCACTGACATCTGATTTAATGCACGGTGATAACCTTCCATGCATTTGAATATCAAACCTATTTGGTGATCATGAGCCTCTGTCCTCGACTAGATGTAAACTAAGAACACGTGTTCATAGCAGGTACTCAGTGCACACGTGTCACATGAATGGAAGTCCTTTGAAACAACCAGGCTGTCTCTGTACCTTGAACGCTCAGAACATATCTGCCACTTCTGAGGATGAGTACAGCATCATCCCAGTCCCTCTCCTCGCCCTCCCCACCCAGCCCCATCCATTCCCGCCTCTCACCCCGCCCTCCAAAAATAGTCCAAGACTGGTAGACCAACTTCCCTCCGACTCTGTCCTAGCTACTGCCAGGAAAGGGACAAGACTGAAATCTGGGTTGGCTTTTGCCATGATACAAACACCAACAACGTTTCCCAGTTGCAAGGCTACACTCTATTTGAGAGCATGAATGTTGGTCCGATGTTGAAAACTCCTGGGTTGTGTCGGCCTCTCAGTCCACATGGGCCTGGTCCTCTGGGACAGAGGAGTCCCCGTGAAAAGGCAGTGCCCAAGCCCTTCTCTGCTTCTGTAAACTTCACATGAGGAAGAGCAAGTAGCCCATTCTTCCCATGTTCCTTTTTCAGATGTTATTTTAACCCACCCTTTTTTTTTTTTAAAAAAAAGCTATTTTTTGATAAGTGAAAAGCACAGAGATGCAGAAAATAAAAATGACCTACAATCCTACCACCTATAGACAAGAAAGGTGAAATTCACAGGCATGTTTCAAGTGCTTTTCCCCATGCTGGAGTGCTTACTGCTTTGTGTGCCCTGATAGGAAGATATTACCTAAAGCATCATAATTCTCCAGGACCTGTGTAAATGGCAATTTTCTGGATAAAGTCCCGTTAGCTACACTGCCAGATTTAATCCTCCATCCCCTGCTTTCCCTAGAGAATGAAGCTATTTTAATTTTCCCCCATGACTTAAATGTCAGATTTTTATACTACATCTTTTAAGGTGATTATATCTCTCTGGTGATATAGAGAATCCACTCACTTTTGAGACCTTTAATCAACAGTTTTGAAATTTTCCTCTCAAGGTATTTAAAATAAATTGCTATGCAAAATATTTTTACGTGCAAGGTATGAATGTAGAAAAAAATGTGAGAAATAAAAACGGGAGGGCCGAGAACTAATCTCCTTGACAATGTCACCGAGTAAGAATACAGGCAACTATTCACCTGCCTGATTCAGCAATGCCCTGCTTGGTGAGCTAAAGAACCAGAAGGAAAAGGACCTTTTCCTCCAAAATACCTGTCATCTTCAAACGGTGAAAGGAGCTTATCTGAATATGGTTCCACTTTGGGGGTGCTCTCCAGGATGGAGCAGAGGATTTTCTAGAAATGAGCAAGTCAGAATCAGGTCTACTGGTAAATTTATTCCACCTGCCTCTGAACGTGGGCTAAAGAGGACACGTCTGAAAACCCACGGAAGCACAGGTCTCGTTTCCCAAAAACATAAAGAACAGAATGATAAAAATGAAACGCCTTAGAAACAGCGATTCTAGCTGACTGCCAGAGCCAAGGACTTAAACACAGATTCACGACACCTCGTTACACATACATTTTACTGTTTCTTGAAATTTTTAACATCTTGCGTCGCCTCCCACCCCCCTAACTGGAACCTTCAATAAGGTTCGGGTTTCTCACTAGATTGTCTTTTCTCCCAAACGCATGACCGCTACCCAGAGAATCTTGGTAGGGTTGGAATCTAAAACGTTCCTCCAAAGTCTCGTGTGTTTGGGAGGTGAATGGACTGTGGGGTGCTGAGCTCATCAGCGGAGTCACTCTCTGATAATTTCACATGCTGTTAGGAGGTGGGGCCTGGTTGGAGGGCCAACCGTGCATGAACCAAGGCCTCAGAAATTACGAGCTAACATAAATTCCTCCTCCTTTTAGCTGGAGGTGTTGAGTATAGTGTCCCAGCCATGGGAACGTGCCTAAGATAAAGCCCTCTTGGGAGGATGCAGGGGTGGGAGTCCCTACTCTCTGGAAGATGCCCTTGCCTCCTCAGAGAGGTCACTGCGCAACAGTGACACTGAAAGGAACTGGGGAACCTTCACTTTTTTTTTTTTTTTTGGTACTGTTTTACCCAGTCTGGAGAAAGCCAACAAGTTGACTACAAAGGCTCCTTGATTAGTGTGTAAATAGTATTTGCTAAGCAGGTCTCCAAACTTCAATAAAATAGGCTTAACGTGGTAAACAGAAACAGATAATTGTGTGGATCTCTAGGGAGTTGTTTCAGATGACATTTCTTTGTTTACAAATGTGGTGTCTTGTGGTGGGAATTAAAAGACAGAGAAAGACAGAGGTTCACAGAAGTGGCAGAGCCATAAGGATGCTGAAGGATGCTGGAAGAGCCCTGGGATCCCAAGGGACCAGAGTGATGCTCACAGGAGGATGAGTACATGGGCCACAGTAGCACGAAGGGCTGGACCCTGAGGCTGAAAGTCTACACTTGAGTTTCTACTTGGCTGAGCCATCATGGTAAGTCACCTCACTTCCATGGGCCTCAGTTTCCTCCTCTGCCAAATGAAAGTGTTGAGCTAGATGATTACCAATTCCTTACTGTTCAAGAAACTTAATGTACTTTTACTCCTGTCTAGGTCTCAGTGAGCCCCACAGCTTTGATGCTCTCCATACAGTAAGTTTCAGTGCCATGCAATGTGAAATCTACCAGCCCAGTCAATAACACTCAGCAATGCTCTAAGGCCAAGAGGACCCGGGTCATGAAGATTTTCTGTTCTAAAATGTCCGCTTCCTGGCTTTCCTGAGCATTCCCACTGTAGTCTGACCTCAAAATTCCTTGATCCCACCAGGTCTCCAATCTACTGGTTTTGCTGCTTTTCCATTGTCCCTCAAAACATCCTCATGGGCCACCTCACCAGGTGTAGACTCCAGGGTCATCGCAGGGGCACCCTGGGGGCACTCACAGCAATTCTGCCTGTTTTTCTCCGTCATTGGCTGACAACACCCCAGGCCCACTTGGATACAGTGCTCAGTTGGCTGTGCAGCATCCAGAGGTCCTGAATAAACACCCCACCATGGTGGCTGGTCTCATTTAAAATGCATCCAACGGTGGCATAAGGGTTGCCTTCACCTTCTGATGGTTGCCGGCAATGCCACACTGAACAGGGGCGTATGAGGATGTCTTTAAGGCGTAGGAGTACGTCTTTAAGATCCTGCTTTCATCTCTCTTACAACTTCCAAACTGCTTTTGAGGAGCCTCCTTGCCATTTTCCACCATGGCCGTGCCACGTGACACTGCCATCCTTGGGCACAAGTCTTTTGATCTCCTGACGTCCTCACTGGACACTTGTTATTTAGGGTCTTTCTGGGTTGTCTTATCTTCCTGCCCGTTCCTTCTTAGTGTGTCTCTTCTCGGTTTCAGTCACCTCCCCGTGTCCTGGTCCCGGGTCACAGCACGCCTGCCCCTTTCAGGGATGACCCTGCCTTCGCCCCAGGTGTTTCATTCATTCCTGTGGTTGTAAATAGCATCTCTTTGCTTCTCTCTCCCAAATCTAAACTCTATTTCCTGTGTGCTTTGGGCTGTGGACCCCTCTCCCCAGCTCCCTGCTGACCCTCTTGACATGGGTGGGCGCTGCCACGTGACTGTCCCCAGCCACACCCTGATGTCCTCTTCTGGGGCAGCCTTCCTTGCAGCCTTTCCCACGGTGGTTGAGGTAGCTCCATTCTTTCAGCTGCTAGGATTCTGAATTCCGAGAGCAGCTGGCTACTCAGCAAACCCCCAGATCACCCTTCAAAACATCCTGACTCCGCCCACTGCTTCTCACTCCCACTTGGTCCCTTTCACCACGGAAGGAAGCTCAGTTTCCTTCCGGAATGTTTTCACAGTGCCCTGGCCTCCCTGATTCTGCCCTGGCCTCTTTCAATCCATGCTTCAGAGAGCAACAGAATGTTCTTTTTTTTTTTTTTTTTTTAAGGTATGCTGTAAAGATGTCACTCTGCTCATAACTCTCCAGTGGCTTCCCACCTCACTGAGAGGCTCAGTACAAGTCCTCTACGTGCCCTTCGGCCTGTGAGTGGTGACGTACACAGGCATCTCTGTGCCTTCTATCTTCTGCCATTCCATCCCCATGTGCTCCAGCACAGCCAGTGTTAATCTGCTTTTTCTTGGATATGTGCTCTTGGCCCAAGACGTTTGCACCTCCTGGTGCCTCAGTTTGAAATATTTTTTCCTGTAGTTTATCTCCTCATTTTAGGCAGGTATCGAACCAAGCATCAACCTAGAGGCTTCCCAGGGCATGTCTAAAAAGTACCCCTCTTCTTAGTTACCACATGTGCAGCTCTGTGTTCCTTCTTGGCAATTACATCATCTGACATACATTTTATCTTTATTTATTTACCTTTTTCTGGTGTTGAAGACCCAACTCAGGGCCTTCACACTGAGCTATGTCCCCAGCCCATTTTTCAGGTTTGATTTTGAGACAGGGTCTCACTGAATCATCAAGTTGCCCAGGCAGGGCTCAAACTTGCAGTCTTTCTGCTGGGATATCTTCAATTGTCTGTACTGCTCCCTAAAACGGAAGCAGAGAACTAGCGTGTTTTGGTGATGGGTGAATTGCTGGTGGCTGGATTCAAACCCAGCTCCTGGCAGAAAGAACGAATGTTTTAACTACTCTTAACTCCAACAGGAACGAGATGCAGTACAAGTCAACGCTTGAGCAAGACCATCCACGTGTCAGTTCTCAGGAGCAGGGTTTCCCTCTCTGGATCATGTGCAGAGGACCTTGCGAGGCTGGGCCACTGGGAATTTATTTGGAAAAACAAAAGGCCTAGCTTTAAAACACGTTTCCTGTGGGACTGTCCCAACATGACTACACCTACAGGGAGGGAGGTGGATGCTAACTTCCAGCGCTACTTCTGGCCTGTGTGTTCCATGTAGGCAAGACCACAGAATAAGTCAGACAGTGAAAGGTCACCACCATCAAGGACGCTATCGTCCTCTCTTTGGGGAAGCACCTCTAAGGCAGAACAGAAACAGATTTTGTAGCTGGAGAAACAACAGAGATCAGGGGAACTGCTCACTTGAAAGCCAGAGACAGGAAGCTGCTTCTGTGTCTCTGAGAACAAGCACTTGTGCTAGGAAACCTCAGAAAACAGAAGCCTTTTTCAGGCAGCATCTTTCCTGTAAACGTGACTGCTTTCCTTCTAAGAGCAGGGCCATGATGGGGCCCACATCCGGAGCCACGTTGCTCAGGGTGGGCGTACTGTGCCCTCTGGTCAGGAAAGAACACTGCAGGGGTGGGACGAGGCTGAACAAGACATGCTGGCTGCTGAATGAACCAGCGATCGGGCCCCATTTGCCCAGCACATTAACCAGATATAACAAACGAAGCAGACACAAAAGAGTCGGGAAGCCAGCTCATGCTGGTGAGCACGCCCTCTACCTGGCTGGGAGTTAGCACCGGGGCCGTCTGGGAGGCTTAGGTGTTTGGGCCCTTCACAGAGATGGGCTGTGGTTTCAGTCTGGGCATCTAGAGATGGGAGCTTTCTTTACCAGTGTTTTTAAAATTAGGATGATACATTCTTTTCTGGCTGACAAGAACAGACAGCATCATCTTAGCCAACAGTTTGCCAGAGGTACTAAATCTCTTCTGACAATTTTCACTTATCCATCAAACAGGCATCACGCAGCCCACGTCCTCCCTGCAAACTAGCCTCTCTCCCAGTGCAAACTCTGCATCCTCTTGGTGTTTTCTACCCTGTTAAGCATGGAAGCACTGAGCAAATGTGTCTGTGATAAATAGATTTCTTCTTCTTCCTCCTCCTCTTCTTCTTCTTCTTTTTTAAAGATAGAGTCTTGCTCTGTACCCCAGGCTGGTCCTAAACCAGGCTGGCCTCAAACTCACAGCAATCCTCCTGCCTCAGCCTCTCAAGTGCTGGGATGACAGATGTGCACCCCGACGCCTGGCTTACAGGGTACTGGGGAATTGAACTCATCTAGGCAAGTGCTCTAACTGCTGTGCTATTCCTCCAGATCCAAATGTATTTACTCTTATCCGTCTTAAAGAACATTCCCAGCTGGGCGTGGTGGCACAAGCCTGTAATTCTAGCACTACAGGAGGCTGAAGCAGGAGGATCACAAGCTCCAGCCCAGCCTCAGTAATTTAGCAAGACTTTGTCTTAAAGACAAAAAACAATAGACGGGCTGGGGAGGTCACGTAGCGTGAGGGCCTAGGTTTCATCTGCAGGACCACGAAGAGAAAACTACAAATCATGAACATCAAACCAAAACTCCAAAATGCAACAGGAAGGAGAACTGCATATTGCTTTCACTTTTACTCCTGTGTGCTTACCAGCTGCACCTATGGGTGCTCAGTTGCACGTGTCTCTGGGCACATTAGGTGTATATTTGTGACAAATGCCTGATGCTCCTTCTCCACCTTGTGCCACGGAGCGGCACCTACTGCCTGAGCTGCCAGAGGCTCCCATGATTGACGTCTGCATTCTCGGAAGCCCTGTGCTCTGGAAGCCCGCCGGTTGACCCTCCTCAGCGTCCACACGGACTTTCCACGCCCTCAGTAATGAGCAATGAGTCATGCAGGTGTGGATGGGAAGGGGTGAGCAGAAACAGCCAGTGGCCCAATTACAACAGCTATTTAAAACAGCTGAAAAGCACCACACCCAGCTCAGCCGATCAGCCAGCTCCTTGCTGGGCTTGTCACTGAGGCGACTCCTGATCAAGCCGATTTGTTTTAGAGAGATCTAACTCATATTTTAACATACATAGTGCTTTGGGAGGCTGATGCAGGAGGATCTCAAGTTTGAGCCCAAAAGGAGAGAAAATTCTTAATTTTACTAATGAATTGCCTGAGTAAAGGAACCAGTTGAAATGCAATTAGCAACTACCTCTGTTTAAGCCACAGACCTTATCACCAAGAGCCCCTTCCTTCTGATTACCAAAGACCTTCATGTAAACTACCTCAAGTAAACTAATTGTTCCCACACTATTGCATGGTATTATTATTATTAATCATCTGTGGCACTGGGGATTGATCCCGAGGCCTTTACACTGAGCCACGCCTCCAGCCTATTTGTGTTTTGATTTTGAGACAAGATCTCGCTAAGTTGCACTGGCTGCATCTGAACTTGAAAGCTTCCTGTCACAGCCTCTCAGACTGCTGGGATTACAGGCCTGTGTCACCAGGCCTGGCTGGCACACTGTCGAGCCTGTTGTAAGTAAAGCATAATTTTAGATGAATGAGTCTTGGCCAGCAGCTTTCCAGAGGAACTAAATCTATAGACCTAACAAAGACCTGCCATCTCAATCCAAGTATTTTCTCAAAAAAAGTTATCTTTGATGATTTTAATACCCAGCCCAGGCACGTCCAGCCTGCACTCCACCATTTTTTTTGAGAGAGAGAAGACAACACATAATACAGTGTCTTGAGCCACATACACAATACATAATACAGCTCATGTATACACAAAACTACAAAAACTTCCTCTTTAAACTATTTCATCGTAACATTTTTTTTTAAATCAAGGGCAAAGAAACCTCACAGGCTACAGTTTAGTTTAGACACGCCTGACCTAGACAATTATGAATGTTTTAACAGTTTTAAAAATCCAGTTGGCTGGGCTCTGTAGTGAGAGTACAAGACCAGCCTGGGCTACAGAGGGAGACTCTCAAAAGAAAAGAAAAGAAAAGAAAAGAATCCAGTTGGCAAAAGCTAATGAACCAGTTATTCAACGATAGCACTTTCAGATAAAGAGAATGGGAACCATTCATTCTTCAATGGTCACTTTGGGTCTGTGAAGGGACCTGGAACGTCACACACATTCTGCCCCTTACACCTCTCTCCTGAGAAAGCTGCTCCAACACGTTATAGAGACAGACAGAAACCTTAGTTTGTTGATTTTTTTGTTTTGTACTACAGATTGAGCTCAAGGCCTTCACACTTAACTACATTCTGAACCCAGTTTTACTTTCATTTTTGAGACAGTCTCACTTAGTCGTTAGGTCGGCCTTGAACTTGTGATCCTCTTGCGTCACCTTTCCCGACAGGCCTGTGCCCATCGGCCTGGTTAGCTTCTAATTCCTCTGGCTAGTTTAGAAGGGAAAAGATGGGATTTTTTTTTTTTTTAAGTCACTAGGAGGCTTGAGCGGCAAGGCCCCGCCTCCCTCTTCTCCCTGCTCCTGGCCACCAGGTGGCCCAGCTTTCCCCACCATGACTTTCCACAGGGCTTTCTTCCTTGAAGCCAGCTGACTCCTGATTGAATTCTCTACAAGCTGTAAACCAAGATAATCCTCTCGTCCTTTAAGCTGCAGATATCAGATATTATGTCCAGTGATAAGAAAGTGCCTACCTTGTTGTTACGGCCTGGATCTGGAATGTCCTCCAAAGCCCCACGTAGTTGGATGTTGTGGAATATCTTTAGATTACACAGAGGCGAGGCCTGATTTGGAGGGGCAGATCCCTGGGGCTTGACCCGGAAAGGGCGGGTCCCTGGGGCTTGACCCGGAAGGGGTGGGTCCCTGGGGCATGACCTAGAAGGGTATACACTAGCTTTGACCTTCCTTGCTTACGTGGCTTCCTGTTTGCCATGCCATAAACAAATTTTTCCAGCTAGGCTCCTCCATGGGTTTCCTCCATTGACAGTCATCCGTGAATGGACAGAGACCTTCTGAAACTGTGAGCTAAAATAAACTTTTCCTCCCTTAAGTTGAGGGTGGTGGGGATTATGTCCTAGCAATGAAAAAGTAACTAATACGTTTGTCCTTAATTAACACTTTGGGCAGTCTTGCATTCAGACTCAAGTCTCCCCGCTTGAAGAGCTGACGTACAGACTTTTCCCTTCCCAGCCACTGACGCTGGCCAGGGATGTCTCTATCAACAAGTTCCTCTGCCGAGCTCAGGGCTGAAGCCTGTCCTGGCGTTGACCCACACTGTCCTTTTTGCTCTCCTAAATGCAGTGCCAGTGGGTGCCAAGGTCTCCCATGGAGAAAACCATATACCTCATCTTTACAATTGTTTCATAGTTCAAAATTACCACTTCCTATACCATTCTTCACCATCTGTTAACTGACTGTAACTTGAATGAATGAAAACTTATGGCTTACACCATCTATCTCTACTAAAATGATTAGTAGTGATGATGACTGGTATTTAAGAGATACTTCCTAACAGAGATTTTTTTAGGAGCATTCTACCATTTTGACTTGATTACAGCCTTTCTGTGATGTCTGGGCAGTTGTAATCATTCTTATTTTTAGATTAGGAAACTAGAACCCAAACGAATTAACTGGCTTATTCCAGTCCATAAACTGTTAAGTGACCCTAGATTAGGAACCTAAAAATTCTAATTTGGTTTCTGAAATCAATCAAAACAGAAAGCTCCTTGATTTAAAGGTAATTTATACTAAAATGTGAATGGCCAATATCTTAAATCTCTCAAGAGAGATATGTATTTAAAATAGAGACTTAAATAGGAAAATAAATTTATAATTTCAAAATGAAGAAGGTATGGCGGTTGGGATTTAGGTATTTTTGAGCAGATAATCTTTCCAATATTTGTTGGTGACCAGCATGCCCAGCACTAGGCTGAGATGTTCCTGAGCACATATGTTGAGACACAAGAATAAATTTATTCCCCAGGGAATCTGAGACCTTGTCCTGTCACCAGGAAGGGTTGTGCTCCATTTTTGTGTTAAGCCCAGAGGCATTTTTGCATTCTATTTCAGGTTTAATATTAAAAATTTTAAATACAATATAGTAAACTTGGGGCTAGAGGAAAGGCCCAGCGGTTCAAGAGCTTGCCTAGCAAGCACACCACATAAACCAGGCATGGTGGCACGCGTCTACAGTCACAACTCTTGGGAGGCTGAGGCAGGAGGATTGCTGTGAGTCCAAGGCCAGCTTGTGCTACATAGTGAGTTCAGGACCAGCCTGGACTGGACTGAGTGAGAACTTCTCTCAAAAACAAAACAAAATAAAGCAAAAACCAAAAAATCTTTTACCATAATTATCTTAGCAGTTTCCCAGTTTAAGAGTTAAAGTGACACGAAACCCATTTAAGTTTGCTAAACACATGTCTTTTTTTTAAGTTTAAATCAGATACCCCTCTACACACAGAACAGGAAAAGTATTAGTGTATGTGTATATGGGGGAAAGGAAAGCTAGTTATCTAATTTCCCAGCTTTGAAAAAGTGCTCTACACTAACCTTTAATTTCTACACTAACCCTTTTTTACCTCCACAGTTCAGACTAGAAGTTCAAATTTTCTGATTTTCTGGGAGCTTGAGTGACCCAACATTCTTGATTGTTTTTTCCTTTTATCCTTTTTTTTTTTTTTTTTTTTTTTTTTTTTTTTTTTTTTTTTTTTTTTTTTTTTTTTTTTTTTTTGTAACTAGGGGATTGACCCTGCGCCTTTCCATTGATCTACATCCTGAGCACTCTTTTTTTTTTTTTTTTTCTTTTTTGATGTAAGCAAATTTAGCAACTTAGCTAAGGCTGGGTTCCAACGTGTGATTCTCGTGCCTCAGCCTCCCAGAGTCCTGGGAGTATGTCCTGCACTAAGACCCAAGAGCAGAAGGAATATTCTTTGAATAGATCCTTCACCCTCCAGCCCCCAGGCTGCTGTTCCATCAGGAAACAGAACCCCTGCCTCCTCCAGGCAGTGCTCTGTTAGCCTGCAACAGAAAGAAACCTCAGGCAGGTTCCAAACACTTCCTACTTAATACCTATTATTTTCTCTGTTCACGATATTTTCAAATATGGGTGTTTTGTGGAAAATAAAACCACCCTGCCCAGGGGAAGCCAGAGAACGTTCTTTGCCAAGAAGCACTGTCCTGCTGAGGACTCTAGTGCTGCCCTAATGCAGAGACGAGGGGTCTGAATCAATGCTGAGCAATGTCTACACCGTAGCCAGGGCCTCCCCCACCCCGCAACCTTGGGGCTCCCCGCCCCCAGCTGCTCAGACCTCTCCGACAGCTGGGGGAATGAAAGAGGCCTTTCTGAGCTGTTGGTCTGCCGCTCCTCCACAGAAAGACTTTTTTGTTTCTTACTCTTGAGGCAAAAAAAGCTCAGTTCCTTCCCAGGTCTTTGGAGAGGGAGGAGAGAATGAAGGCGGGAGGGGCTCAGGAGAGGATGAGACAAGGCTGGTGACACTGGAGGGTTGTGGACGTCGCCAGAGGGCGACCTTTGCAGCTCCAAGGTACTGTGGCCACCGGGAGTCAGGAGGCTGGGTGTTGGTTAGGTGTGTCCTGGCAGTCTGACATGGGCCTTTGTTTTTGGTAACAATCGAAATTAAAATGAAAGCATGTATTTACAGGACAAAGCTTTAATTAGAAAGTAAGAGAAAATGGTAGGAGATGCCAGTTTAGGGAGCTGGCAGCCTTGGGGCCAGCCTTCAACACAGGAGACAGGGAAGAACCCAGCTCCAGCAGCTGGGGTGGGCACACACTGATGAAGGGTCACATCCCTGTCATCCCAGCACTGGGGAAGGCTGAGGCAGAACTCTAAGTATGAACCCAGTCTCAGCAACTGAGCAATTTAGTAAGACCTGGTCTCAAATAATGAGAAGGGGCCGGGGAGGCCACTCGGAGCAGAAGCCACTGTGCCCAAGCCCCATGGAAAGGGGTCTGGCTGGTCCCTGCCTCAGCCCTGCTTCCTGGCCTGGGAACCCTCACGGCCAGGCTGGTTCCCTTCCTTGGGAAGGACCGTGGTGTCCCCAGTCATGCGGGCTCTGCTTGTCCCTGGACTCTAGGTAGTCACAGATTGAGAAGGCTGCCGGCTTCCTGGCAGTAGTTGGATGTCCCTGCCAAGCTCTTATCTTGGCGACCGTGGTCTTGAAGGCAGATGAGATCACGGGATTTTGGGGCTAGTCAACAAGTGCTGTCTGGCAAAGACATTTGCTACTGGATCAACATACTGGCTGCAGAGTGGAGAAGAGACTTGGCAGGAGACTTCCAGTAAGGAAGGTGACACACGGGAGGTCAGGCTTTGCTGCTTTTAGTTACCTGTTGGGCATCTATAGGCCCAACCAATGAGTCATGCACGGCTAACAAAAAAATAAATAAATAAGTAAAAAAAAAAAAAAGATTATTTTCCCCTGTGGTTCTGGGGATCTACCCTCATCTTTCATACTTGGCTACATCCCACCCCATTTTTTATTCTGATTTTGAGACAGGTCTCACTGAGTTGCTGAGTTGTTCACGTTGGGCTCAAACCTTGAGTCCTCTTGCCCCAGCCTCCCGGAGTGATGGGATCGCAGGTCTGTGCAGCCAGGCCAGACTCTGGCTAAGTCTCTGACTGTTCCTGAAAAAAACCACCAACCATGGACTCAGGCTTATTCCAGCCTGTTTTCACCCCCACCAGGGCCCTTGCTGAGCCATGCATTAGGAGGGCTGCACAGGGCAACCACACAGGGTCCTTCCCCCCTAGAAAGGCAGCATCTGGGGCTGGAGGAATGGCACAGTGTTTAAGGTGCTTGCCTAGCAATCAAGGCCCTGAGTTGGATTCCCCAGCACCACATAAGATGGGCATGGTGGTGCATGCCTGTGATCTCAGCACTCGGGAGGTGAGGCAGGAGGAGTGCCACGAGTCTAAGGTCAGCTTGGGGTATACTGTGATTTCTAGTGAGCTCAGGACCAGCCGGGACTACAGAGCAAGACCTTGCCTCAAATAAAAAAAAAAAAAAGAAGAAGAAGAAGAAGAAAAAGAGAAAGAAAGGGAAGACATTGTCTATAGCCAGGAAAGTTTAGGAGACAGTGTTCTCTGCTCCTCTGCCAGTGTTTCAGGAAATTAGGTTTTCTCTGAGTATACCCAATTTCTTAATTTATTTTCTTTTTCTGTTGGCTTTTATCCAAAGTGCTACATCTTCCATTTTATTAGATTCAGAGTTTCCTTTCCTTCACACATGTCCTACTTTGTCACAGGAAAAGCAGTTCCCTCTCTTTCTGCAGAAGCATAACCTCTGAAACTATTTCAGGCACCTCCCAATCCATGCGGCTGGCAGAAAAAAAGGCTGAAGTTTTATCATTTGATTCACTTGGCTGTCATGTGATTACACACACTTGCACACACACAAAGATATAAAGTCTCATTCATTTATCTTTTAATTAAATAGTTAAAAACAATCTGTCATAACAGTCAGTGGATTTCAGGTTTATGATAAAAATGCTGAAGAAAATAGAACTAAAAATCAGTAGGAATTTAATGATTACTGAAAATCTGTGAGGTTCGTTTGAACAGAACTTCTACAGGAGACAGCTCATGTTAACGCTTATACGTTTAAAGAAATATTTTCATGGTTTGAAAAATCCTCTCCAAGTTTATGAATGTGCTGTGAGAAAGAGAAAGGGGGGATGGGAGAGGGAGAGAGAGGGAGAGGGAGAAAGGGAGAGAGAGAGAGAGACTGGACACTGAGCCCAGGGCCTTTGCACTGAGCTACATCTCAACCATGTTTTGATTTTGAGAAAGGCTCTTGTCAAGTTGCTAAGTTACCCAGCCTAGGCTAGAACTTGTGATCCTCCTGCCTCAACCTCCCAGAGGACTAGGATTACAAGCCTGCACCACCCACCCAGCTGAGGTCTCATTATATCACTGAAAAAGAACAAACTCACGCCTTAAGAAAGCCCCATGCGCACTTCTAGCAGTGGCACCTACTTCTGCTGCCTTGCCCTGGCCTCAGCAGGGAAATCCAAATGATGTAAGCATCAGTTTAACATCCTGTGAATACCCTGTGCCCAGTGGCTTCCTGACCTGTGTCCCGAGGAAGAGGAAGATCCCTGTTCACGTGATCTCACCAAGCATTTTGTCATTATGGTCCCTCTTCTAGTAATAAAAGTTGCACCTTTAGCATATGCTTGAAACAAAGAAAGGTCTGGTAGGAATTATGGACTCGTGAATTCTTCAGCCCCACGCACTAACTAACCTGAATGTCCAACCTCTTCGAAGTCCAGTCTTTAGAGGACATGACATCTTCTCAGGGGATAAGAACATTAACAATGTAGGCATTAGTCTAAGAACTTCACATGAAAGATTTTTCACAACTCTAAATGGTGGGTACTAATATTACCCCTTATCATATAGATTTGGAAATAGATGCACAGAGTGGTTAAAACACCAGTTCACACCTCTAGTAGGTGGTGACACAGCTGGGGATTGAACTCTTACAGCTTAGTTCCTGAGTTTGTACTCTCCTCCACTAAACTATGCAGCCTTTTAGGAATTTGAATCTGATAGGTGTTTCTAACCTGTAGCCCACCAGTTTTTGTCTTTTTTTTTTTAGGGGAGAGGTAAAGAAGAAGTGTCCTGAGCCGCATATAAAATATATAACAAGATTAATGTACATATATAAATACTAAGATGTCCCGTTCTACCTTTTTTATTCTAACGCTAAAAATAATTCATGGGCAAAACCAACCAACCAA
This sequence comes from Ctenodactylus gundi, assembly GCA_004027205.1. Classification (NCBI taxonomy): domain Eukaryota; kingdom Metazoa; phylum Chordata; class Mammalia; order Rodentia; family Ctenodactylidae; genus Ctenodactylus; species Ctenodactylus gundi. Next base: position 1,024,234 of record PVKB01000118.1, read on the forward strand.
CCAAATGAAGGCAGGTCACAGCTTGGACCTGCCTGAAAAGGACCTCAGAGATTCTTTCATTTTAGAGGAGAAAGAGTGAGATTCAATGCAGGGAGGTGACTCATCCTGAGGAATCAGCTAGCTCTTGGAGAAGTCTGACACTGAACTGAGATCACCCTAATCCAAACGGAATGCATAAATGCACATCCCTCCTTCTCCCTGAAGAACTCCCGCCCTCCCACGCAGCCCAGCTCCAGTGTCTCCATGACCCTGACCACAGCCATCTGTCAGGCCCGTGGAAATTCACGCCATGCTGGTTAAGCAAGATCAGCCTTGGCAGGAACACAGGTAAAATTCATGGCTATTACCTCCACTGCTTCCACAGGGCTGAAGGAAACCCAGAGCCACTCAGGAGACAGAAGAGCTCACCGGCTCTGCTGCTCACCTGGATCTTTCACCTGTAAATTCTATCCAGTGTAAATCCTTCCAGTTGTGCCTCATGGCCACCTGCACCTGCCCCTCAGGGGACGTCGGCATCCCACTTCGTAATTACATATCCAGTGATATGAGAATTTAACTCCTTTCTCCCCCACTAGATCAGAAAACCCAGGAGGTCAGAAGCCGCATCTGCTTTTCTCTAAATTCCCAGAATCTGGTACACAATAGATGTTCAACAAAAAGGTGTTACAGGTACTTGTGCCAGTGTCTCAGCAACATCTTAGGCTGTTCCACCCTTTGCTTAATAAATACCTATTGTCTAGGGTTCCTGATGTCTACTCAGTCATTGGACCATATCCATCCCTGGGGTGGGACATATTCAAATGAGATGCAGTCAGAAGAAGCTGCTTTACGAATTTTCACTTGAGGTCCAGGAACCCAGTAGGAGCCTAATAGGTGGGATTGGCTATGCTGTTCAACTTCAATCGTGAAACTAAGGAGAAGGAAAAAAGATTCATTTAAAATCAGCGTGCATCCATCCTGAGGCCTGGCACCTTTTCCCTTGATTTTTGAAATGTTAGAAAAAGTTTTAAAAGCAAATTTTAGTATTTGGATACACCACCTACCTATATTATGTGGTTCATTTTATATGTGGCCCCAGGCAGGTCTCTTCACTCAAAAAAAAAAAGCAAAAATCAAAAAATCGCAATGCAGGTTGGACACGCCCACAAACATGTAAATGAAGGACTATTTTGGGAATAAACTATTCATTTTAATTCTGAGAGTAAGTCAAGAGCGTATGGACAGAGTCTGTTAAAGTCTGTTAAGGACATTTCTCCTGGGTCCTGCTGGGCACACTAGATACAATGATTTTTGACACGTTCATTAACTATATGTAGAAAGGTATTTCGAAAGACGTTAAAAATGAATTATTTATCCTTTTAATAGTTTAAATGCTGTTCTCCCACCCCATTTTATTGACACGTATTAGTGCAAGATTTAAGGTTTACAATGAAGTTGAGCATTTTGTGCACATACGTTACCTTGTCAAGATGACAAAGTCGTTCCCACTCTCCTTTTGTCCCTCCCCTAAACGCTGTTCTTACAAGCTTGTTTATATAACTGCACTGGTATCATTTACATTATCTACAAGGAACAGGTTTGCTGAGTAAAATTAAACATCGCTCCAACTACTATCTGAAATGAGACACTGAATTCATAGAGTTTAAATTAATGAAGCCTTTACTCTGGCTGCATTATGAAAAGTTCTGTGGTTTTTACTTCTTGTATGGTGAGATAAAGAGATTTCTCAAAAACAGTCAACATTTTAAAAAAATTTCTTTCGTAATGAAGGTGGTAAGAACAGATACCAGGTGCAGCCAGTAGTTCACAAGCGTAAGTTAACAATCTGTGTTAGTTCTCCTGCTGGTCTCCAAGTAAAAGCTGCCTTATTTTTGTCTTTGTTAGTTTACTATGTTTAAAATGTATTCGTTTATTTACTTACATTGAGAAGCACAAGTCGCTGGGAAGAGAGCTGCAACACAAGAAAGCGAACCTAGAGGACCACGGCAGAGATCAGTGATCTACAAGTTCCCTTTCAGTTTTGTAAACAACTTTGTATAAATTGTTTAGCCCAGAGGTCCATAAACCTGGGCCACAGACCAATCCCAGCTACGGCTATGGGAGGACCAAGCCGCCTGGAACGTAAGCAACGGGCAGGAAGTGAGTGGGGAGCAAAGCTCCGCCTCCTACCAGCGTGGTCCTATTAGATTCCAACTGTTACTGATTGACAGGGGGCGGAGCTTTGCTCCTCGCCATTTCAAAGCCATCCTCCAACAACCGTGGCCTACATACACGTTCCCTTAGGAGGATGGTCTTCAACTAAACTGGTCCTTGGTGTCAAAAGGTTGGGAACCACTTGTTTTGACTCAACCCATTGCTCCATTTTATAAAAAAAAATTCCATTAAAAAATAAGAGGTAAAAATGGACATTATAGTATAGAGAAGGGCTCCCAGTAGGCAGTCACATCTACACAAGGACATCTAAAAAGCAAACTGAGCCAACAGCTGTTCCCCGCAGTGTCACTCATTGTACAATATGTTAGCAACATGGCCAGAGCTGCCTGGGTCATAACCTGGACATGCGTCAAACCATGTTGAATAAAAATGCTTTGGAGGACTGCTTCTACCTTGTTCTTTGCCCCACCTCTTCCGGCTTACTATCTTCTAGTTCCTGTCTTCTTCCCCTTCTTGGGAGCTTGCTTTTTTTTTTAACACGGTGTATATAATAATATACATAAAAGCATCTTGAGTTTCTATTTTCTGTGATTAAAACAATAATGATTAGATAAGCTACACGGTTGTGGTTTTCTTTTTCTTTTTCTTTTTTTTCTTTAAGCCTGATTTTTCCTTTCAGGGAACAGCAAATCTCTTCTGATTAATCCTAAGCACATTTAATCAGAAAAAATTTAGTGTGTGCTGGATGAGTCTGTTCGCTAGATGTTAAATGCTGGAAAAGACACGGTCCTAATAAACTCAGCACCTGACTAAGGTTCTGGCTCTAATCCCCCAGCGCATGGTGCATCTCACAGGGAGATTACAGAGGTGACTGTGGGATGAGGGCAAGTCACTGCTACTTGTGGAATGGGATGCAGTTTTCTCCTGCTTTCTTCCCTGGGCTCAGCAAGCACAGCTATGGAAAAAAAATGTTCTTTCTTCCCCACATGACTACTGGGTGTTTGACTCCAGAGTTTTGGGGATTGTTTTTCACTTGCTGGAGACATTGCAGAAATGAAATACTAGAATAAAAGGGTGAGGGCCAGATAAAGATGTGATCCCATGGCCTAGTGGGTACCAATGGCTGAGGGACAGTCCCTCATGCCACGGCTTTCTATGTTGCCACCTCTGCCTCTGGTTTCCAGCAGGCTCTGCTCACTGGGGCCTAAGGCAGTTCTCAAGTAGACTTAAGCAACGTACATATAATCAAATCTTCATGAGCTGGGCTCTCTGGTAGAAGTCTGTAATCTTAGGACTCTGGGGGTCTGAGGCAAGAGAATCATAAATTCCTGCCCAGCCTGAGTAATTTAGCAATGTAATGACATCTTGTCTCAAAAATCAAAAATAAAAATGAGGATGCAGCTTAGAGTGAAGTCCCTGGGCTCTATCTCTAGCATCACCACCACTGAACAAAACCAAACCAAACAGTGTCAATAAATTATAAATAAATTTTAAAAATCAGATTTCTATTACCAGGTCAAGTCCAAAATAGGTTTTACTTCCTTAAACTTAGTAGTCAGGGACCTGGAGAACACTTGGGCACCCAGACAAGATTCCCAGCATCCCATCCTTTTAGCTGGGCCTCCTGCCATGCCTCCAGTGGCCAAAGTTTCTTCCTTAACTCTTGATCCATGATGTTCGATGGGAAGCAGGTTCAAAGTCAGCAGATGGCCCTGAGACTTAGGCCCTACTCACTACCAGGTGGCCCCTGTTTGTCACACTGCATCCCTGGGACCCTTCCCCCTACTTGAGTGTAGGTCAAGGAGGTCCCCACCACCATCCATGCCATGGGCTCAGTCCCCTCTCTCTCTAGCCACCACTGACTCCCTGCCAGCTACAAATCCCCTTTTCCCAGGAGATGGTTTAATTGGATAAGTTTCCACTGTATCCCGCACCGGCCCCCCTCCTCCCCCCCGAATTATTTCAGCAGAGAAGCATCAGCCCGTCAGGTGTTAAACCATTGGCACCTCAGAGTCCGCAATATGAACTAACTCAGCATGCAGCAGCTCCTCGTGGGAAGCCAACGTGCAAATTTTCTTACCGCTTTCTGCCAACAGTGTTTCATTCTGAACGACGGTATCTTTCTCCAGGGGGGCAAATAACAGATCTGTCGCAGCACCCACTCGGCTTCTGTATTTTCTTCTGGCTAAATTAATGATCAGTCTATGGCTTTCCTTCTAAAAGTAGCTACCGCTCAGCACAAATTTCCCACAGAGATAAAAAGATTACATGAGCAAACGATGCCGGGATTCATTCCTGGAGTCAATGGCTGGTGGCTTATTTGGGGCCTACTGTATGTAGAACGCTGTGCAGGGGGATGAGGAAACGCACAGCAGGAGACTATGTTCTCAAGGAGTTATTCTCGTGATTCATTTTTATATTCTCTCTTGTGGCTTTTGTTTGAGGTACCATTGAAAAACGCAGGAATGTTCAAATTTTAAGAATTATAGTAAAATACACATTGCCGTTCATCCTCCTCAAAGTAAGCCCCCCACTTCCAATGTACCTGTCCTATTGGTCTTGCTTGCTTTCTGATCTGACACCATGGGACCTTCGGATCTTTGCAAAAGCCAAAATGAACAGGAAATGTAAACGTTTTGTACGGATTCAGGGCATCAAGGTAGGCATGACCGTGCAGCTGAAGGCACTCACAAAAGAGAACTTCCGGAACTGCTTCTGGAAGTGGCTGGAATGATGGGCAAGGGGTCAAAGGGAAGGGAAGACGTAGCAGGGGATAATGGCAGCATGTCTTTTACTGTAATTTCTAAAAACTTAAACATTTGCCATATTTTTCTGAAACATCTTGAATCTGAGCAGATCAGAAATTCGTAGAGTACAGACAGCCTCCTTGTCTACCTTATTCACTCGGTCTGGCATTATGAGACTTCTGGCTCTTCCTTATGGCCATGAAAGAAAATTATTTAAATCAATCCAGGACATCAAGGCAGCTGCCACAGTGTGACTAAAGAGACTCACAAGCGAACACTTCCAGAACTGTTTCAGAAGCAACAAGAATGATAAATGTTTGAAGCAAGGGGGGTGTGTGTGTGTATTTTTTGAGATTCATACAATCTGTTTTTTATAGTAACATATTTTAAATTTTTTACACATTTACTATATTTTTGATCAGCCCTTGTATACTTAATGTCTCCCCCTCTATAAATGACAGTATATATAGGTTTATTTTCAACACATACTGGTCCCTGTCACCTACCACCTCAGTCCCAGGAAAGCTATCAATCTGGATGTGGCATTCCAACGTGTATTTCTGCCTAAGAAACGCACGCAGCATCTGCTTCCTAAGTTTTAAACATATGACCACTAATTCACACATGCAGGTGGAAGTGATTTCTTTAGGCTCCTTTCAAAGTATTCATTTAGAGCAATGCTATTTATTTTTTCCAAATAAACTTTTGTCATAAAAATTTTTTAGAAAAAAAATACTAATTTTCTGCCATGGAGAAATGTTGAGAGGATCTCAGATTTATAAAGGAAACTTTTCAAGTCACTTTGCCTGTACGGGAGGGTAGATGGCCCCTGTGTGTCACTTTTCCCCATCTCCCTGATCCCCTTACTATCCCAGTGACCTCAACTTCTACTTACTTTTAAGCCCTTTCTGGATCCTTAGAACAGTCTGCATGTCTTGTGAGTTCATTTATACTCCTTGATCTATTTATTTATTTGGGGCAGTAACAGTTTACAGAGAAGAAAACTTAAGCCTGTAATTGTTACACACAAATGCACCCTCTTGCCTCCTAATAGACCAAAGGTGCATTACAATAAAAATGTCTTTTTTTTTTCTTTTCTTTTTGGGTGTGTGTCCCACACGCTGAAGAATGAAATTCAGGAGGAGGAGGCAAGATGTGGAACAAGGAGAACAGGTCTTTACTGAGAAACAAAGGACAGAACATAAAAGCTCCCATTGCCTGGGGGGAAGGTCTCAAGTAGGTTGCCCAAGGAAGAAGAAATGTCTAGATAAAAGTTGTTATCCTCATTCCTGAGATAGTTAACTGTCTTTACAAGGCCCCAAAGGCTCTGCCCTTTAAGGATGATGTTCGCGTTCTAAGAAAAGAACACAGGAGATGAGGGGACAGCAGAGAGCAGGGAGCTAAGATGATTAATGCATTTGAACACTACACAGGGCCAATGTTTCTTACCAGTTGAGATAAAATGCTAAACACTTTGGATTATAGTTCTCGGTCAGCTAAAGGCAAAACAAACCCCTAAGCAAAAAGAAACTGCCCTGAAGTGAAACTCAAGCAAGCAGTCATGAAGATACAGGTGGTTTGGCTTTTCCTGGTGGCAGCTGGTTACACCTGTGTGTGTAACCAAGGCAAGGAGGGTCTGAGTCCTTTTCCCCATTTTACTGAGAGATTCTAATCTGAGTCCTGTGGTTCATTCCAAAGCTATGAACAGGGGAGGGACTGGGTGAATATCAAAGACCAGTTCAAGCCCGTATCACACTTAAAACGATAACCATAGCAAAGCACACTGTTCACCTGACACTGATAAAAGAGCAAACTAGCCCACGGGGATCGGGTTGGCGCATTTCATCAGCCAAGATCTCTCCCTGTCACTGGACCCACCAGATCTGGGCCGCCACGGAGCTCCTTGAGACTGCTTTAATTAGGCATTTCACTTCTAAATGAATTAATTAATTGGAGATAAGCACCTGAAGCACATTCCTCATGTGGTCCATTTAAAGCTTTAAATAGATAAAAACTGCTCATGCTACATCCTGATCAGATCATGCTACATGGGACGTTACACCCACGGTGATTTACCAAAGCTCTGGCCAAAACACTTCTCCCACACCCTCCCCGACCCTGGGCACTCCCAGCACCACGGGCTTGTTATAAGGACTGCGGGATAAAGGACTGAAGGAACAAATGAGTGACTGTGGCTAATGTTTGATTTGTACTTTTTCTGGCGAATGAAGTGGACCAAGATGGCGGGCCTCTCCCCCTCCATGCTGGTCTGATGTGCCCATCTTACATCACCTCGTGACCTCTATTCGCTGGCACAGTCAAGCCTACTGGCCTCCAGCAGGAATAAAAATGGTGACAGACACACCACAAGCCCAGGAAGTACTGAAGAACCTTTTGCAGAAGGATTAAAAAAAAACAAGAAGCAAATAAACAAAAACCGTGAACTTGACACTGGATACAGGAAGGACTACCAGTTGCATCATACTAACTAGCACAGAGGTTTCTCTTCTCATTATTATGCCTATTAGTATATGTTTGCAATACATAATAATTATATCATCTCAGGGAAGCATAGGGATTCTGGAAAGGACTGACCCTGTGACGCTGTTTCCACATGTGGTGCCTTTTGCCTATTACAATCACTGACATTTCAGAAGAGAGACTGTATGTAGGCTGGCCACCTGCAGGGAACAACTCTCCCTGGAATGTCACATCGGGTCACTCATGTAGTTCTGCCTTGGGAATTTCACCTTGGGCACTTCTGGTTTGTCAGAAGGAGCTCCTCAGTAAGTCGGACAGGATTCATCTCCCAAGAGGAGATCTGCCCTGGGGGTGGTGTTAGGCTGAGTTACTGGGAGCAATGGATTGTGGGGTGGGGCGCAGGTGACGCGTGTGGAATGGTGGGTGGGAAGGGCTCCGGGTCCTGCCTTTGCTGTGTAACGAAGACTTGGCCCTGTCTTCTTCCTTTGCAGCAAACACAGCGCCTGGAAACTGAAATCTGAGCAGTTACCCCCTAGCTTGTTTTTTGAGTGTGTGTGTGTGTGTGTGTGTGTGTGTGTGTGTGTGTGCATGTGTGTGCGTGTGTGTGTGTATATATGTGTGTGTGTGTGTGTGTGTGTGTGTGTTGTTTCCTTGAGTTGGGAAATTGATCAGAAAATCTAAGACAAATATTTAGGCAAAACTATTGAAGCTACTTATTCCTTCTGATCCTTGAAGCTGTCCTGTGTAGGGGGGCCTGACAGCGGAAATGTGCACAGATGAAAATAGTCCCAGCAGATCTGCTACCCAGTTTCAAATGGTGAGGATGGACACAGCATTAGAGAAAGCCAAAGTGATCCTTGGTACATCCAGAGGCCTGGCACACCAGCAATAGTGGTTTTATTCTTTCAACTTCTCTATTGGCTTGTCTATTGCATTATTTTTCCTCTCCACACAGTAACAACTAAAGCTAACCCTCTTGTGTGGCTGAGGGGATGTGGCAAAGACCTGCAGGCTTGGGTGGAGCCCAAGTTGTGTCTCAGTTCTTCCATCCGCTGGTTATGTGTGTTGGGACCAGTTACCTTACCTCTGTGCCTCCATTTCCTCATATGGAAGATGGGATGATGATAATAATAACGGCACATCCCTCACTCCTGCAAGCTGGTGAAGATGAACCCGGTTAACTGCAAAGCTCCGAGGTCGGTGCTGACACCACTAGCTGTATCTTCCTGTTTACTAAGACTTCATGCAAAAGTCCTTTCAGGCTGTGACTCTAAACCCAACGAAAAGCTCTGAGGAAAGGCTACCAATATATCCTCTGAGGATATACAGCTGAGGAAAACGAAGCCAAGATAATTTCTCTGAACTCCCACGATGTCCCAGTTAGCAGTTAGTTGGGGGGAGAGGCGCAGGACTGGAGTTCAGGCAGTGGGTCTCCAAGGCCACTTTCTTAGTCGTTCAGCACTGGCACTTTCAATTTCCAGACACAAGAATTCCAGCCAGGTCTGGTAGTGCAGGCTTGTAAAGCCACAGCCTCTAGGAGGCTAAGGCAGGAGGATTGTATGTTTGAGTCCAGCCTGAGCAGCATGGCAAATATCTCAAAAAAATAGTTTGGGGATATAGTACATTATAAGGGCATTGGGTTCAATTCTCAGTACCAAATAAATAAATTAATTAATAAAACAAAGATATCAAGTTTATGCTCAGGGACTAGTTCATTTCCCCAAGTCTGGACATACACTCTCTTTCCTGCCCCATAATAGAATGTATTCACTCATTTTTCCCACCCTAAACACCCATGTGCTTGTACACACGTGCATGTACTCACATACATTTTAACTACCCAGTTAAGGCATAACAAACATCATGCCAGAGTACACTTTTCACTTTATATTTTTTGCAAATGCAGAAGCTGACCAGCTGTGTGGGAAGCATCTGTAGGCCCTGACCTTATCCTCAAGGCCCTGACCACACTCAACCCAGAAGTTAGGCAGATTTGAAAGCCTGAAGCACAGTTCTCACACCACACACATTTTTCTTAAATGATGGCTTGACCCCAACTGGCCCAGCACAGATGCGCTTCAAAGGTTCAAGAGCTAAAGGCAAAGGGAGGGAAAGTAGGCTGCTTGGGAAGTCCTTGCGAGAGAATTCCACGTAGACAGGTGACCCATATTATGTCAATTAAGCATCGTGTGGGAGGCAGGCTGCCTCGGGCTTTTTACAACACAGAATATTTTGGGTGATGCAGAGATGGGCTGAGTCTGCTGAAGGCACCGGAGCCTCTCCTCTATAATTCAATTAATAAAAGCAGGCATGGACTTTGCCAAAATCCTCCGAGGTGACTGTGAGGCAAAGTGGGGCACTGACTCTGAAGTCCAGGAGGGTAGGAAGGAAGGTCCTGGCAAGACCCCTGGAGTGCAACAATAGGTCCCAGCATGACTGTGCATTGCCCATGAGGTCTGGTAAATGAGATCGGGGACCAATAGAGCCCTGGGACTCTTCCTCCCGGGTCTCCCCTGCACAGCTCAGTGATTACCACTCCCCTCTGCCCATGATATCTGCCCTTTGGAACATTTCCACATTGTAAATTCCCGCCTTGCAATAACGCGTAGGTCCTGCACATCTGATTCCCAGCTGCTGTCCTGACTCTCCCTTGCTGTGACTCCCTCCGGCTACAGTCAATTTTTGAGTTTCTTAGCCAGCCCAGCTCCTTCCCACCTCAGAGCCTTTGCGTGCGTGCACATTACTATCTTGTTTGCCTTGCAAAATTCCCCCCAGTAGCTCTTACTGGCCTCAAATTCACCCTATAGGCCTCTACTTCCCTAACTCTCTGAGATCCCCCTGTTCATGACCTTGACATAATTACTCATCTGTGACTGATTATTGATAAAGCTCTATGTTGGTGCCTAGATTTGCTCATAATTATATACCTAGGCCCTCTGATAGCTTCTGGCCTGTGGTAGATAGTCAACATGTACTAACTGGTGAATGAATCCATGAATGAATGAATGAATGAATGAGTGAATTCTATTCTTTCAGAGTCCTGATCTTTCCAATTATTGTGACTCATTACCCTTGAGCAGTACACTGTGTTTCTCAGATGAAATGTATATTGTTAAAAGGACTTTGGGTCTGAGCTATCAGCCAGAGCCGTAGTGAGATTTTTCTGGAAGGGAGGGTAGGTGGCAGGCTGCTGAGATGAAGTGAAGGGAGTAGCTTTCTATAATCCATTCACTCTTCACCTCTGGTACCACTGTCTTTACTAATTAATGGCCAAGTACCTGGAGCGGCCAGAGTCTATCTCAGCAGGGAAAGACCTGGACAAACATTTCCATTGTTCACGCTCTCAGCAGGGGTGTCCCAACTTGGCAACCTCACAGAACCCTCTGCATCCCCTGATCTGACCTAAGAGGGAGAGGAGCAGGGGGAAACAGAGGCTTAAATCCTTCGGCCTAGCACATCGCAATTTCCTTGAAGTCACAGCAAAATCCATCAGTGAAGTGATTACTTGACTCTAAAAATTGGATGTTATTAGCACTTTAGTGACCTCAGGAAAGAACATAATTAAGCACAGTAGTTTTAGTAGATAACTCAGCAATATCTATTACATTTTTAATATACATACCCTTTCATTCAAAAAATTATCTCCCAGGGTGGGGGTATAGCCTAGCAATTAAAGAACTTGCTTAAGGTGAGCACAAGGCCCTGGGTTCAATTCCCCAAAACCACATAAGCTGGGCACAGTGGTGCGTGCCTGTACTCCCAGCAGAATGTGATTCTAATTTTGTCAAAAAACCTGGAATAAAATAACTCAACTGTCCAACAGTTGGGCCTGGTTGGATAATTCTTACCAAGTTATTCTATTTGTTACAGTCATTTTATGGGATATTAGGTAGCTGGTAAAAAGAATGGGCTTTATATAATGACATTAAAAGATATCTATAATATATTTCTAAGAGAAAAAAGCAAGACTGAGAATATGGCATAGTTTTTAAGGAATTATCTTTTAGAATGTCATATACATATGTATCACTATCTGGTTATAAGAGGTTTCCAGATACTTGGATTTCTACATTGTGTTCTTTTTTATATTTATTATTCTTCCCACTTTATTGATACATATAAGTACAATACATGAAGTGTACATTGATCTTGAGTATTTTCTGCATATACATATCATGACAAAATTGTATACTAATACATACAGCTTATAAATTATAAGTGCCTTCTTTTTAAGCATATAAATTTACATTTTAAAACAAAGGTGTATAAACTTTTAAAAAATATCATTAATCATTATTCACTTGATCAAGAGCTGATCTTTGGACAAAGCCCAGGACTTACAAAGAACCAGTGGTCCCTGGTGTTTGAAGAAGCTTGTCACTGAGACCTACAGCCTGCCTCCAAGAGGACCTGCAGTTATTCCTGCCTCCGGGGCCTCACGTCCTGTGTGACTGACAGAATGTGGTAGGTGAGTTCTAAACTTAGGTTGCTGGGGAAGGCCACTCCAGGAGCAGAGCCAGGAGCAGTCTGCCTAGCTGAGACCTCCTGCCGGCTCCTCCCGACCCAGGGAAGCCTCAGATGACTGCAGGCCCAGCTGACACCTTCAGAGCAGCTGCATGGGAGCCTGTGGGCCAGAACCACTGGGGCCACCCCTGGGCTCCTGGCCTGACTTTCCATGGTGTTTGTTGTTTTAACATACTAAGCTAGGCCGTTGGCACCCATCGGTAATCCCAACACTTTGGGGGGCTGAGGCAGGAGGATCACAAGTTCAGCTCACCCTGGGCAACTTAGTGACTTAGTGAGATCCTGTCTCAAAATCAAAAGCAAATAAATAAATAAATAAATAAATAAATAAAAGGTCTGGGGATACAGCCTGGAGCTTGCCTCCCATCATCACACACACAAACACACACAAAGATATCGAGCCACACTCTGAATTCCCGCTGAGTGCAGAGAGGGGCTGCTGTGGCCCTCTGAGCGCACAGGTTCTCCCCACTATTCCTGTCCCTACGTTCCCCCCAAGACACTCATTCTCCAAGGTTTTGAATCCAGCCGCGGGCATCTGCTCAAGCAGCTGGAGGACGGCTCTGTCTGCAGTAGTTTGCCACAGACGCTACATTTTCTGTAATAGTTGGAAAAATATATGCGTGAATCCATGCTTCAAATATCAGCGAGTCGGAGAAGCGTGCGCAGCGCGTGCAGCGAGCCGGGGTCCCTGCGCCCCGTGGATCTGAGGCCACCCAGCCCAGCTGAGGGGCACCGGAGGCTCCGGTTCCCTCGCCTGCTGCTCCCCGAAGGTCTAATCTCACCAATGGGGGTACAGGCATTGTGGCTGGCCGGATGCAAGCCCACTAAAAGCACGCTTCAGTTAGCAGCGTCCTCAACCGTACACAATGTTCATCTCCTACCAGCACTAAGATTTGCAAAACACAAGTGAGGAAGAAAGCCTGCCTCTTGGAAACACTGGGAGCCACTGCAGGGACACTGGGGTGCAAGGCCACTCAAATGCAACTCACCCACCCCCCAGAAAAAAACAAAGTCACCATGCCGCAAGATAATGTATGCTGCACAGTACGTAGGACATCAGAATGTAGGTTACAAAGTTAACATAAAAGAGATCATTATGCCTCAGCGTAAGGTGCACCGTACCGTATACTAATTAGTACATAGTATAATGTATCGAAATGTCAGTTAAAAACTAATATAAAAGAATAAGGTAGAAATGAAGGAAGACAGCAGGGCTCTGTTAGGAGGAGAGGTGAAGAGAAGAAACTCTTATCTCTTTGGAAAGGCCAGAGTCTACAAACTTTTGCGACCTACAGTGACAAGAGACCCCGAGCTGAGTGGCTTGGGACAGTAAAAGCAAATGCGATGGGTCTCAGGTCCCCCGCATTGGAGGACAGCCTGCTGAAGAACCCCGTCGGCTACCGTGGGTGACCTGATTCTGTGGCATATTTGGCTCCATTCTTTGGGAGCGTGCCACTCCACTGAAGATGTAAGGGTGACCGGCACAGATCCAATTTCCCTGCATTTATTTTTATTCATCACATTTTTTATTTTTAGCTGATACACAAAAACATAAAAATTGTATGTAATAATGAGATACCACATGATTTTCTCTCCCTCCTTAGAAAAGTTCAGTGAAACAAGTGAGGGAGGTGTTAATATTTAGGATAAAAATTTCATTGTAGTCTCAACAGAAATCGCTACTGCTTTCATTTTGGAGCTACCTATCTACTGTAGTTTTTACTCCTGTAGTAAATAGAAAAGACAAAAACAATTTAAAAAAAGAAAAAGAAAAAACCCCCAAATACTGAAAACCACAGCTATTTCCCAATAAACATTTTAAGATAGTGAAACTTGGTCCTGCAACCCAAATTCCTTCAAATAAAACACTGTTGAATCCCATATGTCTGGGAAACAAGACTAGAGTTTTCTAAAGATTGGGACCAACCTTGGTAAAAGACAAATAATCATTAGGGACCAACTGCTTCTGGTCTTTGGTTGAGGGACTGATCTGGGAGCAGAAAGGACCCAAGCCAACCAGAAGATACAGATGGTGCCACCTGCGCCATCTCCCTCAACCAACCCCTCATGCTCACAAGACAGAATGTTCACAGTGAAAAACAGGAAACGAAATGTCCTCCAAAAAATATGTGTAAATGCAGACAGATTAGGTATCCAGCTCCATTACTGCCCACCACATCGAACTTTGTGTCCTGAAGTGTCAGCACAATTTGGCAGATACAGACACTGTGGGGTCATGCCTCGGATTCCAGGAGGCATCACGTGTAACTCCAAATAATAATTTTTAAAAAAAGCAACACAGCAGATCAAAAAGTTGCCAAGACACAGACAGGGCTGCATTTCGTAACTGCGTGTGATGGTGGATGGGGAAGCAGTAGCTTTAGAGTCTTGATTTTGTGGTTTGTGAGCACTGTTGCAGCATGGGGGAGTCCAGAGGCCTGAAATCTGGTGTTTCATTTAATAGTGTTTTTTTTTTTTTTTTAATCATTGTGGTATTTCCCACTGCTTCCTCTAACCTTCCAGTGTAAGCGTGCACACTGAGCACTTAGCACAGCTTCAGAAGTCCAGGGACTCAGGAACATTCTTTACCCGTTTAATGGGAGCAGACAGGCCAGGGAAGTTCGTTATCCCAACATCGTTTCCCACAGGTGCCCTACAAGTAACCTGAGTAAATCCCTGTCTCTGAGGAGCTCTAAAGAGAGACTGTGCAGGATGGCAAAGCACCATTCTTCCCCTTTTCCATCCAACCTACTTCTGAGGCAGAGGAGAACATTCATTTCTCAGGCTCCCTTGCAACTAACGTAAGGCACCCCTCGGGCCCAGACTTGGAACTAGAAGTTAGTAAATATGGACAAACTGGGATGGTGCGTGTGTGCGTGATGGCGGCCACTTTGGCCTTTCAGGGATAGCTCAGGCAGCAATTCTAGTGGAAGTTTACTCAAAGTCAGGTTTTGGTTTTGATGTGTGAGTGTCCAGTAGAGGCAGGAATGGTACCTTCCACGGACCCACTCTTCTGGTGATTGAATATAATTTTTTACTACTCATTTCCCTTGCTGGAAAAATTTTCAGGTCTCCCAGAGATTCTGTGTTTGATGCATGTTCATGGTGGTAATGGTCACCAAAGTTGGCTCCTACTGGCTATAACTAAGAATGCAAAGGGAAGAGCTGGGGACGGAATACAGATGCCCAAGGTTGAAGTCTTTGTTATTCTTTGCTTAGGTTTTCCTTCAAAGCTACTGTGCCCCTGCCTGGGTTTCTCCCAACTGGGAATAGTTGTCAGTTTCTGACTTTGTAGGGACTCAAGGAAAGATACT
Organism: Ctenodactylus gundi; assembly: GCA_004027205.1. NCBI lineage: Eukaryota > Metazoa > Chordata > Mammalia > Rodentia > Ctenodactylidae > Ctenodactylus > Ctenodactylus gundi. Next base: position 1,039,457 of record PVKB01000118.1, read on the forward strand.
GTATACATCTGCAAAAGTACCTGCCATCTTGTAAGGATTTATGGTACAGCTTTCGGCTGCCTGAATAACAACATTCTTGCTGATCTTAGAGGAACAAAGAGAATGTGAGATCTGAAAAACCTCACCAACGGCAGAAAGTCGTGACACTAAGCAGATGGTGAACTAGAACTGTTTATGTTCACAGCCATGGAGAGTTTTAAAAAATACACTCACCTAAAAAGAGCTATCCTTTTCAATCTCCCTCAAGATTTTAAACACCACTGATAATATCTGATCAGATGGGAGCACTTCAAGTCCCCATTTATCAGGCCTGGTGGTGCAGGACTGTAATCAATCCCTGAGCTCTGGGAGGCTGAGGCAGGAGGATTGCCTTGAGTCCTGGGCCAGCCTGAACTACAGATCAAGACCCTGTCTCATTAAAAAAAAAAAAAAAGAAAGAAAGAAAGAAAGAAAAGAAAAAAGAAAGAAGTCCCACACAGAGTCAATTCTCATTATTTAAGGTAGAAACGTTGTTGCTGCAAATTCTTACGGTGCAATGTAAGAGAACTAAGGAGCTCATTTCCTGGAAGTCTTTATCACAACATTTCGCTGAGCTGACCAACATCTAATCTTGTATTCCTAGGCTTCTGTTTAAAGACACCTTGTTTGGTACATGTCCTTAACTCATCCACACTGAACTGGGAACCAACAGCTCTGTAACTGAAGCTGAGCAAAGCTTATTTGCGACACACAGTTTTTCCTCTGGCCCAGCTCAACCTTCTTGGATAACAGACACTAGAGCACATTTTAGTCCCATGATCCGGTCACCTGGAAACAGAAACATCGCCACGGGCAACAGAAGGCACCGAAAAGCCAGGGCTATGACACTACACCGTGACAGAACGCTTGGTTACGGTCTGAGTGCAGAGATAAAATGGCAGTGGTCATGGTTCGGCCTCAGCTGGGAACATGGACTTCAGAAACCTAACACCGTTTGCGACTGTATCTGGCCGTGAACTGCCACTAAAGCCCAAGAGTCTTCGTTTGCGGTGACATGGGCTTGTCAGTAAGTAGGTGAGGCAGAATCCTGAAATAATGAGGATCTTATATTTTAATAATGTATTTTGTTCATAGAAATCTTGCTGGATACTACGAACTACTTTTAAACACTGTTATTACGTACTGTCACTTAAAATTATGTGTCATCCATCTGTAGGAGCCAGGCCTAGCACCGCCGCCCTGTAATCCCCGCACGCCGGGAAGCTGAGACAGGAGGATGGTAAATTCCAGCCCAGCCTGAGCAATTTAACGACTTAGGGAGAACTTGTCTTTTAAAAAAGGCGGGAGGGGCTCGGAAGCAGCTCAGTGCGAAGGCCCTGGGCTTGATCCCCAAAACCACACTAAATCAATCAGTCAATCAACCATTATTAATCTGCACAAAGCAGGACAGGGTGCAGTGAGAAAAATAATTTTCATCTTAAAAAATGAGGGGTTAAATTTCAATGTACTCATAAGGATTTATAGTGACCTACATAAGCGATCTCTCAGGGAGACTAACTTTTATTATTTAAGATTTCTCACGCATTAGCAAAGCAAGTTAACAGAAATTAGAGCCGAACAGCGTTACCTCTCGGATTCTCTCCACTGGCCATCTCCTCTTCATTTGATAGACGCTGAGCCATGTTTAACATGGTTGCACACAACATGCATATTCATGTACCAGTCCGTGGTCTTGAAAGGGCCGAGACGCAGGTACAGAGACGCCGAAAGCGGGAGGTGAGCTGCGGGTGGAGCTCCGCCTCCTTGTAGCGCGCTCCTATGAGGACCTAATGCCGCCGCTGACTGACAGACAGGAGGCGGGGCTTCGCTCCTGCAGCCAAGTGGAACTGTCCTCTAACAATGCAGGCCAAGTACCAGCCCAACTTGGGGTTGACAAGTACCAGCCCAACTAAAGCGCTCCCTGGTGGCAGAAAGGCTGGGGGCTACTCAGCGAAACTTGCCTGTACAAGTTCTACCTATTTTATTTTAAAGGGTGCAGAATATTCCATTGAGTTGTTACATATTCAGGTTGTTTCTAAGTTTTGTTCTTAAAAATAGCTCCACTGGAGCTGAAGGAATGGCACATCGATTAAAGGGCATGCCCCACAAGGGCAAGGCCCTGAGTTCAATTCCCCAGCACCATATAAAGCCAGGCGTGGTAGCACACACCTGTAATCCCAGCACTTGGGAGGCTGAGGCAGGAGGATTGCCATAAGTCCAAGGCCAGACTGGGCTCCAGAGTGAGTTCAGGACCAGCCTGGGCTACAGAGTGAGTCCCTGTCTCAAAACAAAAAACAAAAAAATTGTTCCACTGTAAGTAATTTTCTTTACAGTGGTTTTCTGAAGATAAATCCGCCCAGAAGGTTGAAAAAAGTGAGTGTCCCTGATTTCCAGGGATAAATAAAGTTCTCATTCATGAAGGGCAGGCTTTTCTATTTTTCCCCACAGATCTGCAGCATTACATTTTATTTTTTATTTTTTGTAAATTAATAGGTATGAAATTATATCTTATTACTGACTGCATAGCTTGCATTTATTAATTAATGGTGGGGCTGAGTTTTGCATATATTGATCTATTAACTCATTTATTAACACTTATCAAGCCCCTGCCAGGTGGACATGGAGGCCAGGCTGGGTCAGCCACTGTCCCTGCCTTGGGGACCCTCCCCTCTTGTGATTACTTTTATACAAATTGCCCATTAAAACTCAACCATCTGCTTCAGGGAGGTTTGTGCCATATTTTTTAGCTTTGAATCAGCAATTTTGTAAATTTAGGCAATAAATCTTCATCTTTGATACTGCTGACATGCTTTTCTCCTAGCTTTGAAGGTGTAGTTAAATAATGTTACTTTTTATGTATCTGGAAATAAGAATCATCCTGAAAATGAAAATATTCACCAATGGGCAAGATAAAATGTTAACACATAATGTAATAAATTAAAAATATTTCACCAAGAAAGATTTTAATGCTCCTTTTCTTTGCTGAACTAATTATATCCTACAATATCCATAAGTGATGTATTGTGGAGAAAATGATTTGCCAAAATATTCTAGCCATTTGCAAACAGTTGTTGATTTTAATAAGTCACTCCTGTGGTCTTCTGTGGTCTAGCTAAGCAATGTCCCTGTTTGGACCATGTAAAAGCCACGTCCGTGACCTCACGGTTAGATGGACAGTCATTAAAACTGCAGTGTCTCAGTTGCAGCTGGGCCCACCACAGGTTCTTCACTATACCAGCATATAACTAGCTGTCACGGCCTTAGGCAGGCCTGTTCCTCAGTGATTCTTCCTCTGTCCCTCATTGTCACCAACTGCACACAATGCTGCCAATGCTACTGGCTCCCTGTCTGCCCTGGCGACCCTGCCAAGTCTAGCGCAGGTAGAGAGCCCTGCACACACCTCCTCTGTCATCTTCCAAACCACAGACTGAGCCCTGGGCCACCAGCACCTATGCTGGCCCTCCTCCCTGGTCCTTTGACCCCCCCCCCCCCCACAGGTGGGTGACAACATTCACTCCCTTGTCATCTCAGCAAAGAAGTAATTTCTCTTTACCAGCTGGTCTAAAACCATTTCATTATGTTAACACCCAGTGCGCTGCCTTGGTCACAGTAGCCCTGGCTACCCCGATCAACGCTTTGCATAAAATGATCACTCAGAAGCACCCATCCTATAGGCCTGCTGTCTGCTTCCACAGCAGGGCCTTGACATTTCACATACTTTCCGTGGTTAACATGGTAGGGTGCGGGAACACAAAGGCAACATGTTCCACACTGGCGCTTTGCATGCACTGAGTACCTAACCGACACGAACAGAACCTGAAGTCTGCCTATGGAAGCATTTAAATGCCAGAGGCCACAATGACACTACTCCTTCTACTCAGTCATGAACACTGTGCTACTCCGTCTGGCAATTAGACAACCAATAGATCCCATTCCTCTTTAAGGTCAAGTCAGTACAGCTGGAAAGGAGGAGGAAAGTGAAAGTTCCTGTTTGCCCCCAAATTCATCACAACCTTCTTCCAGAGAACATGAAAACAGGATTGCTCTCTGGGAGGGAAAGTGTTAAATCTCTTATAGAAACACTGTCCAGCCAGGCCCAGGGGTGCAGGCCTGCGATTCCAGCATTCTGGAAGGCTGAGGTAGGAGAATCACAAGTTTGAGCCCAGCCTGGGCAACTTACCAACTTAGTGAGGCCCTGTCTCAAATAAAATAAATAAACAAATAAACAAACAAATAAATAAAGGGCTAGGGGCATATCTCAGTGATTAGAGCACTTGCCTAAGGAGCCTAGGATCCATCTCCCAGTGCCACAAAATAGCTGGGCGTGGTGGTGCACAGCTGTAATCCCAGTGCTCAGGAAGCTGAGGCCGGAATATTGATGGGTGTCTGAGGCCACCCTATGATATATAGTGAGTTCAGGACCAGCCTAGACTGCAGAGCAAGACCCTGCCTTATTAAATAGATAATTAAAAATAACAGTGAGTGGAGGATGTATGGCAGTGTGGAGGCCCTGAGCTCGATCTTTAGTGCCACAAACATTCTTCTAAGCTCAGAAATAAAACAGAAACATTACTGGGTGCCTTGCTTTTTCACTGTCCTAGTGAGGCAGATCCATCTGACACTCGGGGAGGAGGACATCTTAAGAAACTTAATATAGAAGCCAAGCATGGGGATATCTTAGCACTACGGAAGACTGAGGCAGGACGATGACAAGTATGAGCCCAGTCTGGGCCATTTTAGTGAGTCCTTGACTCAACAACAACAAAAAGAAAAAAAAGTTATAAAGAAGGACTAAGACTGTAGCCCGGGGACAGGGCCCTGACTTTAATAGTCAGTACTGAAAGAAATATTTTACTATACTGTGATGCACAGAGCCTGTAAAGTTAGAAGTTTATTTGTAGAAGATTGGTATAAATTATAAATTTATATGGTAGAAATACAAATTAGTTGAATGAAAAACTAACCCCCAAAGGTTATAGCTGTAGAACATTAACCTATTTTGAATGTAAGCTGGCAGGTTGTTTTGCTTGTTGTTGATTGTTTTTGAGACAGGGTCTTGCTCTGTAGTCCAGGGTGTCCCTGAACTCACTATGGAGCCCACTCTGACCTCAAAATCACCGCAATCTTCCTGCCGTAGCCTTCCGAGTGCTGGGATTATAGGTGTGCATAACCACACCTGTGTTTTTGTGCCAAGCTGGAGAATCGAACTCAGGGTTTATGCATTTGCTAGGCAAGTGCTCTACACACTAAGCAACACCCAGCCCAGCACTCTTTCTGTTATTGACCTTACTCTTCAGTCTCATGTACTCTTTATACCAATGTTCACTTAATATTTCCTCTAATGAGCTAATTCAATCCTTGACAGGTGCTCGTTCCATATTTGTATAAGATTCACCTTCTTTACTTTTTCAAAGTTGACTTTAACAATCCCAATATAATGGATTGAAATAAAGATATGCAAAGTCATTGTCAGAAAAAGAGAACTGCTTCCAGAGAGAGCAGTGACTCGCTGGAATGCATTTCCTCACGTGTCAAGGGGGAAGAAACAATTGGTAAATCAGCAGCAGGAGCTTCAAAAGCAAATGTCCATCCTCCTAGGCACTGACCAGGGACCGAGAGGGTCACGTGATACGTGTATACCAGGCACTACAGGTAGGCACCCACCTCATATCAGTGAACAGACAAACCATGCAACGAGCCCCTTTTCCATCCTGTGCTTGCTAGGCTACTCCTGGGAGTAAGTGACGAACATCTTAGTTACTTTCTGTGTGCTGTGACACATATCCCAACAGTCACAACTCAAGGAGGAAAGGTTTATTTTAGATCAAAGTTTCAGGTGGCCTCAGCCCATTCATGGATGACTGGCAATGGTAGAAGCCTGGCTGGAGAGAAGCTGTTTGCAGCATGGCGGGACAGGAAGCCGAGTATGTGAGGAAGGGCAGAGCTAGCCAACAACCTGTCAGGTCATGGCTCTGTGATCTGCCCCTTCTGACCAGCCTCCACGCCCAACATCACAAGGAATCAATGGATCACTCCACACGACTGACTCGCCTTTCAAACACAGAGGCTTTTGAGGGACCTTTCAGATCCAAACCTTAATAGTGCATTTCCCCAGCAGGGAAGGGATTCACAGCCTAGGCCAACATGCAAAACCAAAACCAAAATCCACTGTTGGCAGTTTCACTTTTCATGGCAAATGAAAACATTGTCTGTGGCATGTGGTTTTACAGTCCAGTTCCTTGTGGGACCTGACAGCAAACTAGATCGAGTTTCTGGGTCTGGAGGTTGTGACCCATCCCAGATCACATGACTCCACCAAAGGAGATGGCTGGCAAACAGTCTATGGTTAAGGACAGATTTGTTTCCAATACTTGATGAACGGAGACTGCTTCAAATTCAATAAAACATACATTACAAAAATCCACAAATTCATAGAAACTGCACCCCCTGAACACAATTTTCACTATTAGACTCAATAGCTCCCAAATTACTCTATAAAACAGGTCTTTCTTTCTTTCTTTCTTTCTTTCTTTCTTTCTTTTCTTTCTTCCTTCCTTCCTTCCTTCCTTCCTTCCTTCCCTCCTTCCTTTCTTTCTTTCAAAATATAAGCACTTCTAAGTGCTTACTCTTGATTCATGGACTTAACTTTGGTCCAGCAAGTACACTTCTTCTGGGAACCTGTTAGACAGATACACTCTTGAGCCCCATCCCAGACCTACTGAAGCACAATCTCTGCTCAGGGTGCAGAGACTTTTAACAAGACCTCCAGGGGGATCCGATGTGCAATACAGCTTGAAAATTCACTCATAAGAATGAATAGAAAAGCAGGAATCACAATTTTAAATGCCCAAGAGGCCAGGCCCACACAGAGAAACAAATTTGGCACAATAAAGATTGTAGGGAAAGATAGATTCCCTGGAAAAATACAGCCAAGTTGTCTCAGTAGAAGCACCCAAACATACCCATGCCCACACACGCACATATGCACGCACATACTCCTGCTCTTCTTTGGTGATACAAGACCTCTATTGGCCAGTGTGGAACCTTACCTTGACTACTACTTTTTCTAAATGCTGACTTAAAACAATCTTAGCCTTGAAAAAACAAAGAATTGATTTTCCCCTGTCAACTGTTCAAGTCTGTAGGATTATATATTAGACCCCAAGTGTATGGAGATTTGTATGTGAGCTCTTTATTTGGTTCGGTAACCTATGTTTCCATTTCTGACTGTACTTATGTCATACCACTCTGAATTGTAATATGTTTTTTTCAGCGTTTAGGAAGGTGTGGAATCTTCCCTGATCTTTCTTTTATTGTCTGAACGTTAATTCCTAACAAGTAGTTTTTCAATATGTATATGTCCATGTGCACCAATTTCCCAAGTTGAAAGTAATTATTATGTGTTGCAAGCATACACTATTAAACAAAAATCGTGGGAAAAATAAATGTATGTGTTATAGTGTACCCCATTAATAGTTCCATTGAAATTGTTAACTTGGTGAACTATTAGTTAACTTGGTGACGGGGATTTAAAAAAACCCAAGCCCATCACTAAGTTAACCGAAAGTTAATTAAATTCACAATTTCAATTGAAATACTAATAAAAAAAAAACAGGCTTTGGAGTTCCTATCCCAGACCAGCTGCTCAGTGACTGTGAGTTTGGGCAAAACTGGACAGAAGTGCTGGACAATGGTGACAGCACTGTCTCCTCGGGTCTAATGTGGTCTTTTAGGGAAAAAAAATTAATAAAACAACACACAGATCACCTAAGAGGCCACAGGTGCTCCAAAGAGCCACTGGCCTTCCTTCTCTGTTCTTTTGCAAATACTGTTGACCTCTTCTTTCTCCAGTTAACAGTTATCTTTACTCAAAGGAGGAAAGGAATAAAGAATTAGCAGTCTTGTACATAATACATTTCTCCCTTTGTGCTTGATTAGTTGTGACAAAATGGTTTCAAATATAGCATTTTTATTATTATTCTTTTCGAGCAAGTTGTACGGTTTCAGGATTTCAAGTATAGAATTACATAACCTCTAATTTCTCAGTTCTTACTAAAGTTTCCATTTGTTCAAATATAGAATATTTTAATAATTTTGACTGTGTGAGAGAAATCATTTACTTTCCCAGACAACAAAAGAAAGAGGTTAAAATTAAATTACATCAAAATATGAACTTCTGTGCATTACAAAGGTCACAATGAGCAGAGCAGAAAAAGGTAACCTATGGGATGGGAAGGAATATTTACAAATCCTATAATTGATAAGGGACAACAAATAAATAAATGTGGTGTACACTTAGAATATGATTCAGCCTTAAAAAGGAAGGAAATTCTGCCACATTATACAACATGGATGAACTCTGAAGCCATTATGCTATAAAAACAAGCCAGTAATGAAAAGTCAAATGCAGTGCACTTCTACTCTAACTATTAGTGCAATCAAATCCGGAGACAAGAAACAGAATGGCAGGTGTCAGGGCTGGAGGAGGAAAGGGTGGAGCTGTTCTTTTGCAAAACAAAGGGAGCAGTTCTGCACATGGTTAGCAATGGTGGTTGCACCGGTGTGACTGAAATTAATTCCACTGAATTGTACACTTAAAAACGTCCACAGTGGTAAATTTTATGTTGTGGTTATTCTACCACCATTTTCTTCAAAAGTTTCAATAAAAAAAAAACTCCTTTCTTTATCCTTAATTTTGAACATAGGTCCTAATTCTTGTGATCACTACCATTCTTAGTTCCAGCTGAGGCCTGGCCTGAGGTCAGCCGGGGCTACAGGTGAGGGGCTCTGCTCAGGGTCTGTGGCTGGCTGCAGCTGGAGGATGGATGGGGCTTAGCAGAAGGGGGCTGGGGGAGGGGAGGTTGGGAAAATGAGCCCCTCGTGGCAAATTTGTCAGAGACAGGGTCCAGACCAGTAAAATGGGGCATGATTGAAAATTTTTAAAATTTAAACATGCACTGTATATTTCAACCCTACTTCACAGATCTTTGATTTTTGAGGCAGGATCTCACTCTGCCGTCCAGGCTGGTCCTTAATTCACTATGTAGCCCAGGCTGGCCTTGAACACACCGCAATTTTCCTGCTGCAGCCTCCCAAGTGCTAGGATGACAGGCGTGTATCACCACACCCAGCTTATATGGTGCTGGGAATGAACCTATGGCCTTGAGTTTGCTAGGCAAGCACTTTAAGTGCTGAGCTAATCCTCCAGACCCATACCTCATATATTTTAAAGATAGGAGTGGCACTTACAGGGGAGTCCCATACACTGGGACATAGGTTCTTAAAGATCTATTCCAGAATTGTGGTAAATTTCCAGATAGACCAGCAAGGTGCTATTAGGCATGGAGTTTGGGCCGCTTTTGCTCTTCCTTCAACTCTCCTCAGAAAAGATCAGAAATTATGGTGTTTATTTACTAATCACTCTATTTTATTTCTACCCAACAGTCATGGTGTTACAGCAGGAACTCTGAAGGCACAGATGAGAACAGCCAAGTGCTACCGCTGACTGCCAACACAGGTAGGTGCCTCTACCCTAGGAGCGCATGGACCCGTAGCTCTTGCCGGCCACTGCAGAGACCCGAGAGGCAGAGCTCGAAGCTTCTGCCAGGAAGTGCACATTTGTACTCTCCGCACATCCTTCCATTTTTAGCTATTTTTAATTCAGACAAAGAACTTGTCCTGGTCCTTTGTGGCCACTTTGTTTGTCCCACTTGGCTGTTGCTGGAGCTATTATTAAACAATTGTCTCTTGCTCTCTTTACTGAGTGATCTTTTTCTAACTTTGTTTGATGAGACTTGTGTTTTGCTTTTATTACATGGGAATAGGAAAGTGGGAAAAACAAGGAGAACAATCTTTGTCCTGGTTGGGTCTGTGCTGTCCTTCCCTGTCCCTGATCACTATCAATCACAGCCTTGTGCACGCTTTCCATATTCCAGTCAGAGAGTAGGACTTGCTAAGGAGGCCAAAATATGTAGCTGCTACAATCTGGGACCCCAAGTCTATTTTCTATTTAGGGTTGGTGGGAGACACGCACATCTTTCTCAAGCTCTCCCAATGAATGACCAGCTTGCCCTGGATCATTTTTTCCATAAATACAACTGCAGATGTGACTGCATCTCTTTGGGGAGTTCAGGATATTCATAGTGGATGCATCTTTCATCAGCATTTGGAATGTCATCTAGCTCTTCCTTCCAGATGTTTCAGGATTTCTTCCTCACTGGAGTCTGTAAATGCTGCTTCTTGGCATCTTCCTATGGATGTTAATTTTACACATAAAAGTCAAGTCTTTAATTAGTTTTTGAAATACTTTACAGCTTAAATCAGTGGTCCCCAACCACTGAAGTCCATTCTCCCAAGGACAGGGGTACTGGGGTTGGGCCTACCTGCTATGCAGTAGGTTACTGGAGGACAACTTTGCAATGGCGACCAAAGCACAGGGAAGGAGGGAGTGCTGAAGTTCCATCTGTCGATCACAGTGGCTTTAGAAACTGATAGAAGCGTGCTGACAGGAAGCAGAGCTTCCCTTGTGGGTTACTTCCTGCTTGCTGCTCATCTGTCCTGGAGGGATCGACCACCCAACAGTGGCTGGGGGTTTGGGAACTCCTGCTTAAATAGACAACTGTTTGTCTAATTAACCGTTTAGTAGTTCTTGTAACATTTTTAAACAACTTTTGGCAATGTCCCTATTTGTGATACTGTAATTCCTACTATATGACGTTGGTTTCTTTCCATTTACCCACCTTCTTCTCACTCTTCTAAAAAATGTATACATATGAATTTTATGGCTTCTTTTTTTAGAGTTTTCTTTCTTTGAAACACAGCTTTAAAAAAATAGCTATTTTGGAAATTCTTCTTTGACCTGTGTTTTATCTATTGAGGTTATGTTGTTGCAGATTTTTATTTGAGGCATTTTCATTGGCATCTTCACAAGTTTAATATAAAGACAAGTATCCACATTGCTATTTAGGCCACTGGTTCCTCAAAGGTAACAAAATTTCTAGTCTATAGAAAAAGTACATATGAAAGTATTGAAGATTATGTTAAACTAATGATGACATTCCCCCAATATGTATGTGCTAATCCTCATTTCTCAATATCATATATCTTGATATTGATCTTAAAATCATTCTGCATCTAAAAAATGAAAGCATGCATCAAAGAACATTTAAATGTAAATATAACGATTTGTGGGGCTGGAGGGATGGCTCAGTGGTTAAAGTGCTTGCTTAGCAAGCACTAAGTCAAGTGCTAAGTACCCAAGTCCGATTCCCCGGCACCACATAAGCTGGGTGTGGTGGTGCACGCCTGTAATCCCAGCACTCGGGAGGCTGAGGCGGATCACAATGGCACTCACAAGGCTGCCCTTGTCTGTGGTGATGTTGGCCTACAGTAGCAAAGTTTAAGTTACGTCAAGTGTACAACCTCTTCTCTAAACTTTCTGAAGTCCAGAGCATCCTATCCATCCCTAGGGGTCTGAGCTAGTGGTTCCACTGTACTTCAGTCTGAGAATAAGTTTTAGCATTGAGAGAAGACTATCAACTAATTTGTGTGTTTATCTTATATCTACCCATTTCACCAATTGCCAGTTCAAAGAAACATAAAACTTGATATATTGAGAGATGCATTTTTAACAAGAGCTATAGCATCTGTTTAGAAACAACTACAAAAGATTACTAAAGGATATGAAGCAAGACTTGGACAGAAAGATGTTTCTTGGATGTACGAAAAAGAATATAAAATAGGATTTTGATGAGGTTGTAATCAGAATCTCTAGCAGTTGTTTCTTTCTTCTTGGAAGATAACAGAATGAATTCAAAGTTTATGTGGAAAAAATGCCAAGCAATTCCAAGTAATCTTGGAGATGAAGAAAAGTGAGATGGGATTCAGCTGCTTTTCAAGATATTAAAACATAAATTAAAACTATAATAAATGTAATGGTATCATATGACACACAGGAGACATTAAGTATAGAAAATAATCCAAGTATAAGGGGAAACAATATATGACAAGAGTGGCACTTCAGTAGCTAAGAGTCTTTTTAAAATAAATGATGTTATCAGATGTGATACACATTTGGAGGAACAAAGTTATCATATACAAAACACATAGATTAGTGAGCTTTTTATTACTATAATAAAATCTTAGAGGCACACTACTTTGTTTTTAAAAGTGGTTGATTTTGGATCCAGCACTGAGGTTGGAAGCACAAGCAGCACTGTACCAGCTCTGGCCAGGGTCCCCCAAGGCTCATCGCATAATGATGGGAGTACACATGTGGTCCTTTGCCATTTCTTTGTTGTGGTTTGGATCTGGAACGTTCCCCAAAAGTCTCGTGTATTTGGATGCTATAGATTCTCTATGGAACCATGTGCTGTTGGGAGATCGGGGCCTAGTCTGGAGAGCTGGATTACAGGCATGTAAGTTAGATTATAAGTGTATAGTGGGGGCTTACCACACCTTCCACACCTGGATCCAGCAGGGGCTCATCACTGGGATGAGATCTGGAAGGATATATAAGCTGCTTCCTGCTTTCCTTGAGGGGCTAGTTTCAATGTGCCTTGACTTGGCTTCCTGTTTGTGATGTCATGAGAAGCTGTCTCCACCTCTGCCTCTGCCATGTAGTTCCACTGCTGCTGGGTGCCCTTGAATGGACTGTGACCTTCTGCAACTGTGAGATAAAATAAACCTTTTCTCCCCTAAATTTTTGGATGGTGTGTATTGAGTCACAGCAACGAAAAAGTAACTAAGACATTCCTCTTATAAAACCACCAGGAGTCAATCATGGGGATTCACCCTAATGACCTGATCCTATTATAATCACTTCTCAAGGATCTCACCCTAAACACCCTCAATGCCATTAACAATAGACTTTGAGGGTTAAGCTCCTGCATGAAGTTGGGGCAGGGAGCATACCCAAGCCTGAGCAGTATTTTGTAGATATGCATTCCCATAACCTCAGCACTCTGAGAGGCTGATGCAGGAGGACTACACTTTTGATTAATTTAGCTGGACATTGCTTCAAAATTTAAAAATAAAAAGGGTTAGGGATGTAGCTCAGTGCGAGAGTCTTGGGTTCAATTCCCAGTGAAAGAAAGAGAAAGAGACCAAGAGAGACAGGGAGAAGGGGGATTTTTATAGTATATTGGCTAGAAGAGTGGTTCCTGAAGACAAGAAAGCAAGAAGCTACAACAGAAAAGATAACCATGTACAAATAAATATTAAAATAACAACAAAAATCTGGTAAAAACACTATAAACAAAAGAAAGATAAACTGTGAAATAAGTGACTGCAGCATGTGGAACAAGGCGCTGCCATCACTCAAAAACTAAGAGCACTCGGCAAACTGAAGGAGTCAAATGCCCTTACAGAAATATAGGCAAAAGATCTGAAATGGCAATTTGAAGAGGAAATGCAAACGATCAGTAAAAACATATGAAAATAGGTTCGACCTCACGAGAAGTCAAGAGAATGCAAATCAGAATGCCTTTCGTCACGCCCTAGAGTGGTAATACACAGAGATGATCAGAATATACAAACACAATGTCATGGCTGCTACTCAACCACTGTGACTTCTTTTGGGAACAAAGTATAACAATAAATTTTGAGACACGGGCCCTTCGGCTCAACGATTCTTCTTTTTAGGATCTGACTAGAATGAATCACTCATGGGTGGGGACAGAAGAGTCGGGGACTACAGCCACAACTGAAAGAGACAATGTGAATGTTAACTCCAAGGGGTGGGGTGGGGGGGAGTGGCGTGAACACCACGTGATCGTTCATGTGAATGAGACTTGTACCCACAAGCTGGAGGAATGAATATTGTAACATCAGTCTCATAAAACACGGTTGTATAGTAATGCTAATAATTTGAAAAAATCTCCAGACAATAACAAGATATGCACACTCACACAGAAGGAAAAATCTAGGTCTCCATGTGTTCCTACTACAAGTCCATCCTCTAGCTGGGAAGTCACCTAATACCTACCTTCCAGATATTCTGTGTGTTGTGGATACGTGATCCCTGAAGGAATGGATAGATTTCTAGAGAAATACTGAAAGAAACAGCTGGTCCTTCCAGGGCTAAGGTAAAACAAAAAGTTGGCTTACAGCTTTTTGTAGCACACAAGAAGTTGGAGAATGTAAGCAGAAAACCCAAGCTAAACACACATACTCCTACAGAGGGTTTAAGTCCCCTGGAAAAACATAATTTACAGTAAAAAAATAAAAACCCTCAAAGAACACTTCTGAGCCGATTTGCATGGCCTTTACTTTTGCCTTGTGTTAGTAATACCTCTCAAACTGGGCCAGTGGCTCAGGCCTATAATCCCAGCATGCTGGGAAGGTGAGGCAGAAGGTTCGTAGATTCAAGCCCTGCATGGGCAATTTAGTCATCTAGCCAGACCATGTCTCAAAACCAAAATAAAATATGGGCTTGAGGACGTGGCTTCGTTGTGAAGGTCCTGGGTGCGATCCTCAGTACCAAAAACAAACAAACAAAAAAACCAAACCCTTCTATTCACTTAAAGGTTTAAGTTAAATGACACCAAAATTCAAATGTTGACTAGTGAGATTTTCCACAGCAGGAAGAAAACAAAACAACACCAAAAACCCTATACTCTATATATCCAGGGAATTGTGGCTTCTGGGAAAGCGGGGGTGAGGCTCTCTGCAGCTAGTAGATGTGGGTCCGGGTTCGCAGCCGTGGGGTGGCCGGAAGTACCCTAAATGTGCCAGTCTCTCACTGGTTGAAGGACGAGAAGACAATTAGAAGGGGAGCAAGTCTGTTCTTCCTCCGTTCTCCACAGTCACCTGGCACTGAAACTGTGCCCCCCAACACCTCCCCATCCTCAGCTCATCTGATCTGGCTCCTGTCCCTTCCCAAGGATTAGCTGAGTATTCGGACTTTGACTTGAGTCCCTCTGTTCTATCTCCCGCTGTCAGGAGTTTGAGAAATAATCTGATTAAGCTAAAATCCTTTTCTGACCGGATATCCTGTATCTACTTAACTAAATAAGGCGAGAGGAAAGGGTGATTAGACGATCTGAATGCGTGTTATTTTTAAAAGAAAGGAAAAAGACCAAAAAAGTCAAGGGAACTCCAGGCTCTTTTTCATCTCAAGTAAACCAAAAACAATACTGAATTACTTCATACAGGCAAAACCAATTTATTGGCAGATGTCATCTTTCTACTTCCTGTTGCTACAAAGTTCCACTTTGTGCTCAAGACCTGGGAACCCAGGTGCAGCACCACCAGTGAAGTAAACAGCTTGAAGCTTTCCTTTGGCAAATAGAAAAACGGGGAAATTAATTCATCCTTGTTCCTGAACATATTTTCCCAAAGTTTTGCTTGCTTAGCAAAAAACTTTGCTTTACTGAGATATAATGCAATACCATAAAATATAACTTTTTAGCATATGCAGTTATGCACACATCATCATTACTCAATTCCTAAAAATAATTCATCACACCAAAAAGAAAATCATATCCATAGCTGCAAGCTCTGTTTCCTCCCCCCACAACCCTCAGCACTAATCTATTTTGTTTTCATGAGGAGGCCTATTCTGGATATTTCAATACATGGAACTGTATCATACATGGCCTGTTGTGTCTGGTTTCTTTTACTAGGTTAACATTTTTTTTTTTTTTTCAGATTTTGTCCATGCCATACACATATCCTCACTTCTTTCCTGCTTAGGACTCAATAATCCATCCTATGAAAATAACACAATCTTGTCACCCATTCACCAGCTGATAGGCATTTGGGTTGTTTCCTGCAGGTTGCTGGTTTAGGATAAAGAACAAAGTAAAGCCAAGAAGCAGAGAGAACTAGACTCCACCTAACCCAGAATCAGTCAACACAAATACTGCTACATCAGCTTTTATGCTTGATTCTTGTAAGCTGCACTGCTCCTGGAGGATGCTATGGAAATGTCAGCTGTGGTAACTCGGATATGAAAAAAATAATTGCTGTACTATTAGTGAGAAAAGAAGGGAAATGTAAGTAAAGCAAAATTGAGCAATTTCCAAGAACAGGTGAGTGAACTATGGAATGTCACTCACCAATAAACTGTGGATGCACTCAACAAGAACACATCCCCATGGAACTAAGATGGGATGGATGAGAGGGACAGACTATCATGAGGGAAATGTGGGATGGATGCACTCATTATCGTGACTGAAGTGAGGGTTTCATAGGTGCATGCTATAAAAACGCATGAAATCATCCACTTTAGAAATGTTCCTGTGTATCAATTCTACCTCATGAAAGAAGTATCTTGAAGAGTGAGTGTATCCAATCATCAAATGAATTGTATATGTGAAACATGAACACATTTTGTCCATCAAATATGCCTAAAGCTGTTTCCAAAAGACATATATATATCCCTTCCCTCCAACTACTTGCATGACTGCTGGATGGGAAACACTGCCTTCAACTTGCATATATGACTTCAATTAATACTGTAGGAAGCCAAATTATCCTTATCTTGCACGTGATGAAAGCCGAGGTAGAGTTGGTAACTTGCCATGTTGGTCACAGTATTAAGCTGAGATTTTTCACTAGATTCTTTACTTGGGAATTTCTCTTCTCTGCACTCTATCGCCTCTCCCTCTTTCTAGCACTTCCCAAGTCAGGAAAGTTTCTGCTCCATGTAAGCGGTTTCTCATCTTGGGTGACATTTCACATGAGTTTTTTTTTTTTTTTTTTGACTGTCCTTTTACTCTGCCACAAACACTTCTGTAGTGATGAGGACTGATCTGACCCTGTTGACTGACTCATTTTCAATGGCTTAGTGTGGTTAATTTAGATTAGATGAAGACAAGTAAGATTGGCCCTCCACCCAAGTCAAATAAATGAAAGTAATTCATCTAAGACTAAAAGCCAGTGAGACAAAACCAAAAACCAGCCACTCGACCCACC
This sequence comes from Ctenodactylus gundi, assembly GCA_004027205.1. NCBI lineage: Eukaryota > Metazoa > Chordata > Mammalia > Rodentia > Ctenodactylidae > Ctenodactylus > Ctenodactylus gundi. Next base: position 1,056,392 of record PVKB01000118.1, read on the forward strand.
AGGCAAGCAATGCACCTCTTTGAGGCAACTTTCCTTAGATTACAAGAGCCCCAAGGATGTGTGTTAGCTGAAGTTGCTCCCCAGGGCTCAACTCCCCAGCTGCAGCAAGCTTGAACTAAGTTGAAGCTGCCACCCCATCACTCTGTAGGGCAGCATGAGGGTGGGTCCTCTGCCTTCCCCACATCACCTGCTACCAAATTCAGAATGCCATCCAAATGCTACCAATGTGTCTGGCTCTACTTGAATATGGGCTATGATGCTGGTTAAGTAAAATAAAGGAAAATGTGAAAATTATCTAAAAGAATTTTCAGTAAGAGGGTTAAATTTTTGGTGGAAGAAGCAAGGGAGGGCGTTTCTCTCATGCAGTATTTTCATAATGAAGTTCACTGGGATGAGTGTCTCCAACTTGTTCCATTTCCCCCTCCATCCGGTCCCAGGAGTCCATACAGGACCAAGAACCAGGCTTATTGGTTCTTTGCCTTACCATTGGGTTTGGCTAAAGTGTACATGGGCAAGTCAGGACACAGAAGAACCAATTCAACCAATTTCCCAGCATGCCTACCTACAGGGTTGTCAGAATAAGGTTAGTCTCCTTCACTAGAAGCCACGGATAACCTCTCCTCTCTTACCTCATTGCTTCAGGGCACAGTACGCTAAAAGGTCCTGGAGAAATGCTCATGCTCCTTGCTGGCAGGTTCCTTACACTCTGCCCATCTCCTTGTACATATTCTTATTACAATAAGCTCTGTGAAAAAGAACCAACCCAAGATGCCAACTGTTGCCAACACACCTGCCATTTTTCTGAGGGACGCCCCAGAATATACCCTATTAAGAATAGGAACTTATCCGGAGTCCCCAGTGAGAACACTGGCATGCACGGTGTTGAAACCAGGAGCAGGCGGGATGAGGTAAGGGCTGGGGGTCAATCCACCCTAATCTGCCCTCCTACCAACAGGTACTAGTGACTGTGTCAGGCAAAGGGTTCTTCACAGACAGTTACGGGAACTGTAAAAGCGACGGTTACATTTCACAGATTTCATGGTGTGAGAAATGTAAAACACTTTCAGGTTGATAGACTGTGCTTCCTCGAGCTTATATCTCATTTCCATAGCATCTTCAAACATTTTGCATAAAGTATTCTACTCAGATTGAGGCCCTCCCTTGCTTTTTTTTTTGATTCTAACTATCAAATATAAAGAGATGTTTCCTACAATAAAAACCGCCTAAATGGCAAATTTAAGACTTCAGAGAGCTGCAATCTGTTTGCTGTCATTGGGCGGTATGATCACATGTCGTGAGTGAGCCATAAGAGTCAAGTGATGCTTCTCCTGTCGTGAATAAATTATAATCTCAAGTAGATTTTGGTTCCTCGGAGCTCAGAGCAAAGCTAGAAAAAGTTGGCAAACCCCTAAACACAGAGCTGCCCGTCATCAGAACCCCTCAACTGCACCTTATTCCCTAACAGAGTATAACGAGAGCAGCCACTTCCCTGTCTTCAAAGGTTTCCTTTGGTGAAGCCAAAAGTGCTGTGTAGCGTGTATCTACCAGAACTTAGGAGGATCTGAAAGCACATCTGCAGACAGCTCAGCCCTCACCAAGCTCGGGCCTCGTTGTCCAGACCTCACCGCTCCAATGTCTCCTCCCTCAGGGCAGCGCAACCATGAAGAAAGCCATCTTCTACCGAAGGGCTCATACCATACAGACTGGACTTGTGGACTCCAGCTGTTACTAAACATGCCCTGCCCCTTCTCTCTCTTCTAGGTTCTCTTTTCTCCTTCCTCCCCCCCGCCCCCTTTTGCTTTCTCATTCTCCCAGCTTCCTCTTGGGGCTGCATTTTCTCAGCCAACTCAGCCACAGTCTTGCGTGGTTCCTGCTGCTTTGACCCCAGGAGGGACCTGACTGCCGGCCTCCACTTGAGTTGGCTAGTCCAGGGCAAGAACCACATGCCCAACCACCGCAGCCACCCCTGCTGTGTGAGGATGAAATAAGACAAGGCTTCCCCACCCCTGTGCCCTAACCGACAGAATGGGAAGAGAACGGCCCTGGGACACCAAGAGGAGCAGGCCAGCCCTCTCCTCTTGTCCACTACCCTCAATGACCTGTCTCAGAGGCAGGGCTGGAAGACCTGGGGAGGTCAATTTGGAGCCTTGACTTGTTCCCTTGTCCTTTGCTGGAGACACAGAGCTATTGCTAGGCTTCCCCTGTTCTCACTGTTACCACTGTGGTGTGGCTTAAGCCTAAAACTTGGAAGAAACACTTGGCTTCTAATCCTGATCCTGTCACTGCTCAGCTGTGTAATCATGAGCAAGTTATTTAACCTCTGGGAACCACAGCTTCCTCTTTGGTAAAACAAACAGTTCCTGCCTCACAGGGTCATCGACAGGATGCAGGGGAACAGCAGACTCTAGATGACTTGAAAATCAGAAAAGCACCTCACGAAAAAGCGTCCCCCAGAGTCCACTGTAGTTCCTACGGACCCGGGGAGGCAGCTAACGTGACACACCGCCGGTCCCCAACTGCCACCACCCTCTCCAACAGCACCACTTTGGCTCCAACATTTTCACTCTGTCTATTTTAAAAGGCACCTTTCAAAAAGAAGCACCAAATAGCATTTCAAAGTTACAAGGCCGGGCTTGGAAGAGGGGCTCAGCTTGAACAGATGGTCTGGTGGCACGTCACATGTTCACCTTTTCAACACAGATTAGCCTGCAGGCAGAGAAGTTCTAGAACACAGATGAGGGACTATCAGCAGTGTTCAGTTTAGCACGTAAGGCTAAAGTTGACGGAAAAGAAATAAAAGCCTTTCAATTTTCATGTATGTCTGTCTTAACTACTTGAATTTTTAACTCTTTCACATACAGTCTTTTCTTAATAAAAAAAATTAAAAACATTGTTAACATAGGAAAGAGCATACTCTATCTGTAGTATAGGGCCGGGTGCATAAAAAGCTCCCAAAAAGTTCTTACTGATTAAACCAGATATTTCTAGTTACCACCTAACTCATAAAATAAAATTCACCTCATCAGAATGAAGTCTCGTTTCATTTGGCATGAATCAGTAATTTTTTCATGAATCACACTATTTGAAATGTTCATTCCCACCTACTAAGGAGATGAATTTAAAGTCTTGACATTCACACATCACAAATGAAATCTAGCAGGGCCTGGTGGTGCAGGCCTATAATACCAGCCCTCCGGGAGGCTAAAGCAAGATTCAAATTTTTAGCCCAATTTGGACAACTTAGTGACTTAGGGAGATCTTGTCTCAAAAATCAAAACTAAAAAAGGACGTGGAGATGTAGCCCTGGATTGCTCACCAATGTCATCCCTTACCCCAACACATGCAAAAGAAACTACCTTAATTTCAACTCTTAAAACAGTGCACGCGGTCACCTCTCAACTGAATTTGAATTTCAACACCTGTGACCACACATCCTGACATCAGAGGAGGCTGTGCTTCACGGGACCACACCACTGTACAGCTGGGGGACTGGTGATATTTTCCAAGAAAGTAACCGTTCCATGGCAGCAGATGCCAAAGCTAAAAAAGGGATTGAAGTGGTATATTTTTTTAAAAGATACAGTGGCAATGAACTTTGGATGCTGTGCATAGACTACGTTGGCTGCCCAGCTACTTCTCTGCACACGGGGAAAAATGGCTGTCTTTAAATCAGGAAAAGTTGAAAACCTCAAAGTTTCATAGTTATAAATCAAGGATTGTTCAGGAATCCCTAGGTAGTCATCCTTCAAAACAAGCCCTCATGGAAGGTCTAAGGAAAAACCTTAGTAAAATGTATTTCTGTATGTGAAATGTGTTATCTTGGTGGCATTCCATTAAAAGTTACCATATCCAGACTCTTTCCACTTTGTTAAATCTGAAATGGATGTCAAGGTCGAGAAATTTAACACAAGTGGATTAAAATGGATGCTGACTTCTTCCGGAAGTTGATGTAGAGAGAAGCACTTTCTTTTTTCCTCTTGAAGCTCAGTCAAGAACTTGTTTTTTGATTTTTTTTTTTTTTTTTTTTTTTGAGACAGGTTCTCGCTTTGTAGTCCAGTCTGGTCCTGAGCTTACTATGTAGCCCAAGCTGGCCTCAAATTTGAATCCAGGTCCTTATGCTTGATAGGCAAGGACTTCAAACACTGAGCTATGCAGCCAGCCCCAACTTATTTGTTTTTAATTGAGGTAAAATTCATACATCATAAAATTAACCTTTTTAATTTTTGAGACAGGACCTCACTTTGTAGTCCAGGCTGGTCCCAAACTATGTGGCCCAGGCTGACCTTGAACTCACATCAAGCTGGCCATTTTACAGTATATAATTTGAAGGCATTTAGTACACACATGATGTTATGCAAATATCACATCTATACAGTCCCCTCATTTCAGTACGAAACCTTGTACCTAAAGCAGTGTTCTTTTTGAGCTATTATTTATGCTTATTCTATAATTTCTCTTGGAAAAGAAGAAATGAATCTGGATCTAAATGATAGCACAATGATTTGATTTCCTTCAATTTCTCATACAAATTTTGCTGATTTACAAAAATCAGTAGAGGCTTGAAGTCCAAGTAAGGCTCCTTCCTTCCTTCCTTTCTTTTCTTTCTTTCTTTTTTTTCTTTCTTTGCAGGGCTAGGAGTATATCCCAAGTTTGTCTTTGCATTAGGTAAGTGTCCTGCCACTGAGCTACAACCTTAGCCCTAGGATTATTAATCTTAATAAAAATAAGACAAATGTTAGAAGTCTTAAAGGAAAGAAATTCCAGAAAGAGACTGAGGCACAAAATCAAAGTAATTTCACAATTCACTCCAGAACCTATTCTTGCCAGGTATCCAGATTTTTATTTACTTTGATGGCTAATAATGCTGAGTTATTTTCCTAGGACAATTTAGAAGACAGAAAATGATAAAATACATTTTTAAAAAAGAGTGCCATCTCCTAAAAGCCACATGCCTCATGCAGGGAAGCCACCTAACTTGGTGTTCTCTAAAGTACAATTAGCAATCGTCTCTTCTTTTAGCCTCTATGGCTTAAGATAGGAGCCACCAAAATGGAAGGGCTAAAGGCCCAGGAGCCTTAGCCTCCAGCTCCACTGTGCTATGGACACATGGCTGACCTGGGGAAAGAGGAGGAAGAAGGCAGCGGCATAAGTAGCTGTCGCAGTCCTGTTACTAGCAGGAGGCCAGAAAGCACAAGCTCTCTGTCTTTCTTCTTTTGTACTGGGGATTAAGTAATCTTCCTGTCTCAGCCTTCCCGAAGACTGAGACCAACAACAGGTGCCATCTCAGCCAGCTATTATCCAAGTCATTATCCACACCAGTCCCATCCTCTCGGGGGGTGAAGACATTTTTCCTAATACTCGTCTCTTCCTAAATGGTCCATGCCATCTCCTAGGGGAGAATGTTTAATTTTCTTATACAAAAGGCAGGAATAAAGCTCAGAGCACTCTGTGCTTCCCTGGCAAACTTGGGGTTTTGGGGCTTCCATATACCTGGCATTAGAGAAAAACTCAGAGAGGCCCCGTGGTCACCTCACAAACCAAGTTATTTAAGCTTCAATCATCAGAGGCAACGTGCCAAAGTGTGTGGGCAGCACCGCCAAGGACACAGCTCGTCACTGGCATCTGAGACTCCACAGACATTGCTAGTTCTACGTTCAGAATCTTAGGATTTTTTATGGTTTATACCAACATATATAATTATCTCTACAGAGAGGACTGTTTCCAAGAGCCGAATAGATACCAAAATCAGTAGGTGCAAAATTCCCTTATAATAAATGACATAGCACTCACATCTAACCGGTGTTCATCTTCCCGTATACTCCAAATCATCTCAGGCTCCTAAATAGTATCTACAGTGACAGAAAAGCTTTGTCTACCACGGTCACAGAATACTCTTCATGGAGCAACGGCAAAGATGAAGGAGCCTGCACGTGTCTGGTGCGAAAGCCAATTTTTTCAAACATTTCCGATCTGCTGTTGGTTGAACCCACAGATGCAGAACCCATGAATAGGAAGGGCTCCTCGCATGCACAGAGAGAGTTTGTCAGAACAGTTGGTTTCCCCAGGCCTGGTGGTGTAGGCCTATACGCCCAGCTCTCTCGGGGGCTGAGGTAGGAGGATTGCAAGTTTGAGCTTAGTCTGGGCAACTTGGCAACATAGTGAGACCCTATCTCAAATCAAAAATAAAAATGGGCTAGAGTGGAGCTTATAGTGAAGACACAGGGCTCGATCTCCAGTACCACAGAAAAATCAATCAATCAATCAATCAATCAAGAAGTTGGTTTCATCATCATCTCAACACTAACTCTTGTGGCTGTCTTCACTATTTACTTAAATTAAAATCTGTATTTTAATAATTCATCAACATGATAGTTACTTTCCACTGGAGTCATTTTCTTAGACCAACTGGCCTGCTATGTCTGAGATTCGCCCCAGTTCTGGTACTAAAAGTCCCATGTCCCAAGAAATCCCCCAGTCTCGGGTAAATCAGGGCAGGTGGCTGTCCTACTATCAGCGCTAGGTTTGGACATCAGAATTGTGTTGCAAAGTATCTAAAAAGAGATTGGAAGGGGACTTGCCACCAAAATAATTGGGAAACTGAAAATCTATACCAAAAATCCACAGTTCCATTCTACTGCAAAGATGGTTTTAAAAATTAATATGGAGATTCATCTCATTAACCAGGAAAAAAATATGGTTTATTTTGTTGGATGGTGAAAATTAAACCATATCTAGAAATTGGCTATATGTAGCCTACATGATGTTCTGAAATATTTTATTCTCTTACCCCCAGTTTCCACATTTTAGAGCCTAATAACTCATTACATGACAGGCAGACATAACAGCATCAGTAATAGCCCCACACATCTTTGGTCAAACACCTTGGAGCCTGTGTGCTGTCAGCAAACTCCATCGAGCTGGAGAAATGCCAAGAACAGCAAACTCTCCAAAGACCACACCGTTAGTTCCAGAAGGTCTGGCCAAGAAAGGTCCACTAGACTTTGACACATTCACTTGCTCCAAAGCCACACACTCCAAGAACACTTCAAGGCTTCAGTCCCTGCACTATAAAACAGGAACTGCACAGGCAAGACAAGCACTGGCTTCACTTAGTTGGGAACAATTTTGTATAATTAATGCTAAAAGAGCCCACCTTCACTACCTGAAGCCTTTCTACCTTTGTGAACAATTCATCTCTTGACTCTGTAGCAGGCAGGACAATGGCCCCAACCACGTCCTTGTCCTAATCCCAAGAATTTGTAAACATGTAATTTATCTAGATAAAGGGACTCTCAAGTTGGGATTAAACTAAGGCTTTTATAAAAATTTGTTTTTGAAATAGGGTTTTGCTCTTTAGTCTAAGCTGCTCCTGAACTCAGTATGTAGCCTAGGCTGGCCTAGAACTCACAGCACTCCTCCTGCTTCAGCCTTCCAAGTATTGGGATTACAGAAGTATGCCACTACACCCAGCTTAAGTGGTGCTGAGGAATCAAACCTCAGGCCTTGCACTTGCTAGGCAAACACTCTGTCTTAGTTACTTTTTCATCGCTGGGACACAATACCCAACATCCAGTTTTGGCTCACAGTTTCAGAAGGTCATGGTCTGTGGTGGCTGGTAATGGTGAAAGCACATGGTGCAGGTTTAGCTGCTCATGGCATGGCAGCTAAGCCTGCACAAGCCAGGGAGCCAGGGCAGCACCAGCGCACATGCTTCCAGGTCATGTCCCTGTGATCCGTCCCTCCCAGGTCCAGCCTCAGTGTTCTGCTCCTTCCAAGCCGCATGCCCAGTCGTGTGCCACATACCCGTCGTCTACAGAATGAGTCCCCCAGTCCTCCTCGTGCCCGCATTCTATAATTCACCACACACCTGCCATCCACAACATTCAAATATGTGAGGTGCTGGGGGGTCATTCAAGATCCACACCCTAACACACTCTAATTGCTGAGCCATGCCCCCTACACTAAGGACTTTATGAAGCAGAGGTTATCCTGGTTTATTCAGGTATGTCCAATCTTTTTTTTCTTTTTTCCCCCTACTACTGGGGATTGAATTCAGAGAGCTTTGCACTGAGCTACATTCCCAGCCCTTTTTTCTTTTTTTTCTTTTTTAAATTTTTCAGACAGTCTTGCTAATTCACAGTCAACTCTCCTGACTGAGCCTCCCAGAGCACTGAGATCACAGGCCTGTTTCACTGCGGCAGACTTCTTCTAAATTCTAGCTCCAAGGTTCTCAAACCTGGCTATGTGTTAAAACCACCTGGGGCACTTTATAAAACTACAGAAGTCTAGTCCTCTCCCTTAAAGATTCAAAGCCAGCTGCTCTGGAGAGGGTGCATGCGTCCCTGTTTCCCAGGGCTCTCCTCGAGACCTGGGATATGCCTCGTGGGAGCTGAGGATGGGTCACACCCCAGGGACAGAGCAGTCCTCAGACTTGGATCCCTGTACTTACAGCCCTGTCCTCACTCCCGGGCGACCCTTCCCAGACACCTCGGGGAGTTTTTCTACACGTCTTCCTCTGCTACTACTTCAACCAGCAATCCCACCAATTCTCTCAAATGTAGCCCATCACTTCCAGTTAAAGAAACCTCCCCTGCTGCCCCTTTTAGGGGCTCCCCCCACCCAGTGGAGACAGCCGGCCTCCCTGATCAGCACCCGGCCTCCCTGATCAGCACCCGCCTCCCCTGTGCCCTGTTATGCGCCTCCTGTGGCTCCCTGACCTGCTTCCCAACCCCTAGCTCTTGAGTCTGCTACTTTCTGGTGATACTCTGGCCATTTCTTTCCTTCTTTCCTTCCTTCCTTCCTTCCTCTCCCTTTCTTTCTTTCTTTTCTTTCTGTACAGGGAGTTGAATCCAGGGGCTTCTGACTGAGCTGACTCATGTGTAGCCCTTTTCCTTTTTTTTTTTTTTTTTTTTTTTTTTTTGATAAAGGGTCTTGCTAAGTTGCCAAGTAGCCCAGTCTGGGCTTGAACCCATAACCTCCTGCCTCAGCTTCCCAGAATGCTACGATTACCTGAGAGCACCACCACCACTGCAGGCTGACTCTCCATCTTTCAGACAGTACCATGGACCCATGTGCTTCCAGATTCCTTGTTCCTGGCCTGTTCCCCTCCTCCCTGACTGTGGGCTCCCCGTGGCATCTCTGCCCATGGGCCACCAGGCTAGCTAGCCCTGTCCTCCTACACCCAGCCTCTCTGCTCACACCTAGCCACTGAGGCCTCCTTCTGGGCTGCGGGTTTCTCCTCCACGAGTTGGAGATCTCGGGGTCCAGGCCTGGGTATTTTTCATCGTCACGTCCCCAGCATCTGGCCTTCATTCTTTTCTATGTTCACTCAGCAGTTTTATTAAAATATCTAAATCGCACCAGACGTGCTGGCTACATGCTGGAGGCCACATTGTTAACGAGTCAAAAGCCGCGCCTGCTCTCTCAGGGCCTTCTCTAAAACAGGAGGCGGATCGCTGCCAGAGCACAGCTGAAAACTCGAAGGGTCCCTCTGTTTAGCGGCTGGAGGAAGGTTTTGGTTTTGTGCTGTGTTTTCATCTTCCCAGAATGAAAAGTGAGGGCCAAAGCAGAGTGCAAACCTTGGAGCAGGCTCCCAAGGTTCCCACCTCTCCACTGTGGTTACACAACGAGTGCCATCGCCTCAGGCTGCCCGGGCGGGGATGGATGACCTCACTTGGAGACAGCAGAAGTTCACATCGCAGAATCTCATAAATGAGTGTTGAGGAAAACTGACCCTCTTCTCCTCCGTACAGTTAGATGCCCAGCACGTACACTTGGGGAATGAATGAACTACCACTCCAGTACGTCCAGTAAACTGATTTAGTGATACGCAGGTTTTACTCTTTATGAGCATTTTTTTTGGTAGGCTTTCAAAAATTGTGTAAATAACAAGTAGACATGCAACAATCGTGCCATGCCTCATAGCGCAGGCCTGTAATCCCAGTACTCTGGGAGGCTGTGGCAAGAAGATTTCAAGTTGGATCCCAGCCCAGGCAACTTAGCTACTTACTGAGAGCTTGCCCGAAATTTAAAAAAAAAAAATTTTTTTTTAAGGGTTGGGGATGTAACTAACTCAGTATAAAGATCATGGGTTTAATTTCCATGACAAAAAATTAACAATTAAAATCAGGCCACTACAGTGTATTCTTCAGGAAAGGACATAGGTAAAGAGGGTATACATAAAAAAAAAAGGACCTGAGTTGATAGTTACTGAATTGGGTAGTGAGGACACGGGAGTTTGTTATATTGTTATCTCTGCTTTGAGATAAGCTTGACCTTCCTCACTGTAAAGTTAAATTTTAAGCTGGAGGCAGGAGGAAACTCAAATCACTGACAAGAGGAAGTTGTGTACCTTAGCCGGAGCGCATGAACACACTGTCACCTATCTGAGCATTAGGGTCCCTGTACCTGTCTAGAAAGGCTTTAGCTCATTTCAAAAGCCAAGGAAGCTTCTTGCACCAGCACTGGATGGATCTTTTTGCTGTTGTTAAGGTAGGAAACCAGCTTTATGACCTCCAAGCGTCTGCTAGGAGCAGGCCTCCAGGGTTGGACTCCATCTCCCCCGCCTTGCACGGGTATGTCCTTCGTGTCTACAACCCAACAATCATGTTTGGTGCCGAGGGTATGATGCTCTGACAAGGCTGCAACTTCAAAGCTTTGCCAGCTCAGATTTTTAGAAGATAAGGGAAAAATCTGGATGAAAAATCCAATTTTAACTATCACTAAAGAGAACCTCTAAATCCCAAAGCCGTATCAGTCTGTTTAAAGACTCTTAATATTTCTTTTCCACAAGACATTCACATGCTCAAATGCTTTCATCTACAGACCAGCTTTGGGTGTTTACTGCTCCCTCTGGAAGTTCTTACTAAAGAAGACTAGAAGAGAAGATTCCAGAATTCTTACCTCTTCAGTTCCTGAAGCCTACGGCTTGCTGGCAGATCTGGCTGTTGAAAAAACAGAGAAGAAAATGTATTTTTAAGAAAAAAAATAGCTCAATATCTGACAGCTAAGAGAGGAAAGTACTGGAACAAAGGTTAGTAATCACAGTATCATTCTAAGGGTAAGGAGCCTAACAGGATCATATTTTAGAGCCTAGAAACATTTTATGAGTTCTTCCTCTCTTAAGAAACAGCTACTGTAAATGGAATAAAGCCTCATTTTTGGTGAAATTCACTCAGCTGCGAGAAAACATGAAATAGGGCAGTGACAGAGCTGAGTACCTCTGTCTTGGGAAGGACAGGAAGTGGTTTCCTCTGGCCCAACCTGATTTGCTCCTAGGGGCACCAAGCAGTGAGGATGGGACACAAGCCCCTCCATGTTATTGGGGATGGAGCTGGGGTATGGAAAGGTTGACTTTTTATAAGGGCAGCTCAGGCCACGTCAGTGGTTAGAAGAGTATCTGGAGCCCCAAGGCGGCCACAGGCTGTTTAGAGGTAGAAAGGTGCCCATGCCCTCAGCCAGCGACGACCAGGGTTGGCCTGATTTTGCAGAGCACCCAGGGCCTCCTACCTGAGAAGGTTCCAGCACAGAGGACCTCCCCTCCACGACCCGCCAAAGCCCCGGGGGCCCGTACCATTTTCATTTTGTTCTGACTCAGAACTAATTGTATAACGACTCAAGGGGAGAAAACAAATTTCCCCTGGGTTCCAGGACCAAAGGACCTTTGGTGTCTCTGGAGGCCACGCGCTGCTCCAGCCTGGCGCAGAAGTTACAATCAAGACCCAACCAGCTATATCCCCAGCCGGCTACACAGCGTCATATGTTTTAAAAGGAGCCGAAGTTATTAAAAAACCATTATCTCATGATTAATGACAGCAAAGGGAAAGAAAACAAGCCAAGGGCGAAAAACAACCTATTTTCAGAGAATGAACCCCGGGAGAACAGTAACAAAGTGGCCCTTGCACAATCAGCCTCCCTGAAGAAGCTGTGAGACCAGCACTGGTGTGTGCCACTCCTGACGGGAAAACGACACAACTGCTGCGCAGGGAGTCCCCAAAGCCGGTTCATTTTCTATCAGTGGTGACTCTGGGGACATGTGTACATGGAATTCAGAGTTGGCATAATTTATTTCATAGCATTACTTTTACTTCAAATAGGATGACCAATTAATGCTGGGCAAACAAATTTATATTCTATTTTATATTTTTAATATTTTATATGGATAGCAATCCATGGGGGCACCTTTTTTTAAATTGAGACTCGAATATGTTCTTTACTTAGGGATATCCCTCCTTGACTTTAACAACAATAAAAATAAAATGTAGACAAAGAATTATTACCATCATGATGTTAGAAAAAAACCTAATTACCAAAAATGTAACATCGTAGGTAAGACAGAAATGCCATGGGGTAGAACACACATTGGCTAATTTAAATACTGAGAAAATGCAAAAATGTGTGGGATATAGCTGCAAAAGGCAAGCCACAAAATGTCACTGTCACTGATTTTCAAATGTATGCATTTATGCATTCAGTGGTCCCTCCTCTGAAGTTTCACTTTCCTAGGTTCAATTATTTCTAGTCAATTATGGTTTGAAAATACTAAGCAAAAATGTCAAAAATTAATAATTCATGAGGAGTCTGTTGGACTGAGGATCAAACCTTCAGCTGAGCTACATCCCAAACCCCATATTTATTTTTGATATTGAGACAGATCTTGCTAAGTTGTATAGTTGCCCAGGCTGGGATCAAACTTGAAATTCTCCTGCCTCAGCCTCCCTGAGAGCTGGGATCACAGGCCTGCTCACACACCACTCTGAATAGTGTGTTGAAACCTCACGCACTGTCCCTCAGTCCAGCCTGGACACAAATTATCCCCTTGCGCACGGTATCTGCATCACATATATGACCTGCCTCTTAGGCACTGAGAAGAGGTATGGGTTAGTACATCTGCTGTTGACAGGCGTCACAGTGCTGTGTTCAAGTAACCTTCAGCAGGAGCCCAATGCTACATCACATGCCTGCGTCAACCCTGCCCTCTATCCCGCCATGTAGGCATCCTCACATCCCACAGCACCACATGAAGGGTGATAGCAGTAAACTAAGACTTCAAGAGAAAGACCACATTCACACCAATTCATGACAGTGGGGGCTGGAAGTGTGCTCAGTGGTTAGACCACTTGCCTAGCATGCATAAGGTCCTGGGTTCAATCCTCCAGCACCACATAAAAATGAACTAAGAATGGTGACGTGCTCCTGGAATCCCAGCTGTGGGAGGATGAGGCAGAAGCAGAAGGATTGCTGTGAGTTTGAGACCAGCCTGGGCTACATAGTTCAGGATCCGCCTGGACTACACAATGAAATCCTGTCTCAAAAATGAAAAACAAAAACAAACAATGAAAAAACCTTTATGGCAAAACATTGTTATAATCATTCCATTTTATTACTGCTGTTGATAATCTATTATTGTGTTTAATTTATAAACTTTACCGTAGTGTGAATGGCATAAATTTATAGGGAAAAAAAAATACAATCTATGCAGGGTTTGGTACTTCTGCAGCTCCAGGCCTCTGCTGGGAGTCATGCAGTGGATCTTCTGGGCATAAGGGGAGGACTACTTTATGTGATATTTTTCTAAGATATATTTGCTGTGCATAGTATTTTCTAACATGTATTTCCTATTTTATTTTAATATACAATCTTTATTATTACATCATATACACACCTATTATATAACATTTTACAAGTAATATACACTTATCTGTGTAAAAATATTTTTGCATATATATCTTTCTGATACATATATACTTTTAGAAAAACACATCAAAATGTAAGCAGACTATTACTTCTGTTTTTCAAGGCTATGAAGTGGCAGAAATTGTTAGATATGCCCCCAAACCTGCTATCTTCTTCTGCTATGATTTCAGTAGAATTCTAAGTTATGCACACACACACGTCAAAATGTGCTGTTTCCGGCCTCCCTTGCTGCTGGGTATGTCCCTATGTGAGAAAGACCAGTGGGACAGCAACAAAAGTGAATTATAACTGCTGCGTCGTGCCTTCCCCTTCCACCATGACCCTTCCTGCTGGTTACAGGAGGGTCCTGATGACAAGCCACCTTAGACCACAAGAACAGAAGAAATAAGCCAGGTGAGATAGACTGCCGTGGTGGAAGGATCCTGGGTCCTTGCATGGTCTTGTGAAGTGGAGATACTTCATCACCTAGGGCCACCCACCTCTGGATCATTATGTTAAAGAAAAACAACTTCTAGCTCCTGTCCACCACCTGGAAACCAGGAATCTGTTATGTTCAGTTCAAACCACTGGACTATACATGAGATCATCCTAATTATTTCTCTATGACTTTCTGTATTTTCCAATTTTGTAATCATCATGATTTCCATAAGCAGAAAAACATGAAGTTAAGCTTTGTTTATTAGTGTTAAGAAAATAAATCCAGGATGAATTTGGACAGCAGATGCCTTCTGTCCACACGTGAGAATGAAAATAAAACCTACAGGTGTAGCTACCATGCCACACACCATGCCACACCATGCATGCTTAAACATGCACACTCACACTCAGACACACATACCCTCTCTCTCTCATTCTGTTTTTCTTTTTTTGTCTAAGTTTGTATGATCCTTTGAAAAAATATTTTTAATCACCAGTTGTCTTAGTTACTTTTTCATTGCTGTGACTCCATACCCAACAAGTACAGGTCAGGGGAGGAAAAGTTTACATTAGCTCACAGTTTCAGAAGGGCAGAGTCCACTCATGGGTGGCTGGCAATGTTGGAAGCCCATGGCAGAGGCAGAGATGGAGGTAGCTCTTCATGGCATGGCAGACAGATACCAAATCTCAGAACAGAGGAAGTAGCATGTACCCTCTAGGGATCTGCCCCTTCCGGGTCCAGCCTCAGTGCTCCACCCCTTCCTGGGTTAAGCCCCTAATCCACCACATTCCAGCAATCTATGATCAACCACACGCCTATGTTCTGCCACACACCTGTAACCCACCACACCCCCAACTAAAAGCACATGGTTCCAGAGATAATTCATAACATCCACTAATTTGGAAACTATTATTTAAATAGTTTCATGTAAGCTATTATCCCTTTAATTAAGGACATTATTTGCTCCTCCTAAGGAACCGTAACATTAACTCCTCGTGTCATTCACTGGCCCAGGGTGACTTGGATGTCTCCCAATAGTGTATGCCTTGATTTTATTCTCCCTGGCCCGATGACAGATCTGGCAAACCTTCCAGATCTCCTGGGTGATTCAGGGCCTGTGTTCTAAGATGTTGGTGCAAGATAAAGGACAGTCCACTTAAAAAAAAAAAAAGGGATACAGGTCTACTTCAGAATCAGATCAGAAGCAATGGCCTCATTACAGCCAGGGAGAGGGTAATATGCGGACCGTAAGTCAGTGTTAATATTCTGCCGATGGGGCTCTGGCACCGTTTAGAGGATCATTAGAGCCGTGTGCCTGGGCACACAGGACACTTCACCAGGTTGACCTCAGAGATTTGTACACAATTATGCAGGAGGAGAAAGAAACTACTTTCCACCTCTCTCCCGGGAGGACGCCAATTGGGCCTTTTCTCCCATGGGACCACAATGCCCAGCATGAAGATGACTAGCTGCTCTAGTCAATAACAAGGGCGAGATGCCAGATTCGTCACATCCGCTCGGGAGGACTGTGCCAGGTGTTTTCAAGAAGCCCCTCAGCGCTCTCCCACCACAGGCAGATCGGAGCTGACAACCGAAGTCCAGAATTCCTGGCTTCCCTCCTCTCTTCCCTCTGCAGGGGCGCGCAAGCCAACCCCATGGGTCTAATTACCATGGTAACAACATGCACCGTGATTAGGAGTGTGTTTGTTTTTCAAAATGACTCACAGGTTGCTCCCCCAGAAGCCCTAGACACACAGGTTTCTGGCTGGCTTATAAAATCCAGCTAAAGTTTCTTTGCAAATTTCTACTATGACAGGCAGAGATCCACCAAATCAAATATGCCCTTTTCCATACAGATGAAGAAAAAAAAAACCTACTTGGTCCCTAAAACACTTCAAGTTTAATCAATTTAAACCTCAGGTTTGTAATGAAATTAATTTGAGTTTGTACACTGGAGATAATTAATCTGTTCCTAATTTAAATAATTAAGGTATTTTATAATGTGGTTTTAGAGACCCACAGGAACTAATCAGGTAAAATAAAATCTGTAGCAAAAAAAAAAGAATCAAATAACATAAATCTTAGGGTACAGGGCACATGTAAAGTCTTACAAAAGGATAAACGTGTGGGGGACAGTAGCACATGTTTACAGTCTCAGAGACTCAGGAGGCTGAGGCAGGAAGATGACATTTTTAAGGCCAGCTTGGGCAACTTAGCAAAAATCTATCTAAAAATAAAAATTAAAAAAGGGTAGGGATTGAGCTCAGCACTCCCTGGTTCAATCTCCAGGACCATAAAATGAAAACAATAACAAATCACCAGAATAAATATAAATCTTAATGCCAAGACATTTGCAAACCAATATCCAAAACAAAATCATGTATTTTCAAAATCCAAACATGAACAGGTCCAGACACTTGGAAGAAATGCGGACTATTCCATTTCCATTTGTTTATTCAATAGATGTTCTTGCCAAACTCGCACCAACTAAGAACGCCCGTAACGTCACAGAGGGCCAGGGCAGCATTCTCTCTCACTGGGGACAGAAGTCATGGTCGTGGCCCTGTCCCTTCGCGGTCATTACTGCTGGGCACACAGGGCATAGAGCTCATGTCCCAACTTTGGTACTACAATTGCCTCCTATGAAGGAGATATGCTGGTACCCTCAGTGTGTTGATTTCCTCCGTGTGTAATGGAAAAAGCTTGTTTAAAGAAATTTAAATGGAAATGATTTGTATAAATCTATTTAACTAAAATCTCTAATCTCTTTACACCAATGTATACTTGAACATCACATGTGCGTGCACACACACGCAGTTATTTAATATTACTATCTCATAATTCCAAAGAAGTGTATGTAGACCTCCAGGCACTATGTGCACTGCAGGACCAACCCTTGCCGATGGCCAAGGATGCACTTGCTGCCTGGTCCTTCTGGTGTCCTCATGGAGGTGACACTTGCCCCTGCTGCTCACCATCACTGGCCAGTGCATGGCCACACCTGCCAAGAGCCAACAGGAAAGCGTAAACTCCAATGGGTTGAAAAGGAAAACTGGACATAGTTAGCGCCAACCCCATGGATGCCTGAACAAAAGTGCACTTCCCAGACTAAGTTCACTAGGACGAAACATCACTCTCTGCGCACCCCAGGGAGAGAGGCCTCCTTGGGTGAGGCCAGACTCCAAGGTCTGCGTCCTGCAACTGAGGCTGGGGCCACAGCAATCGAAGTTGCTAAGAATTCCTCAGGGAAAAATAATCTACTGGTGCTCAGCAGTAACAATAATGATCTAGAAACAGAGGCTGCTTGCACAGCTACTTATTAAATAATTACTATAACTCAGGCACCATACTAAATGCACATTTTATATATACTTGTATTAAATTGTTTTTTCCAATTTTGAGTAGTAGGAATCCTTACGTGCCATTTTATAGATAATGAAACTGGGGCACGAAAGTTTAACTGACTTGCCCACAGGATTCTGGGTCCAAACCAATGTCCTTTAATTACTTTACTATCCTGTATATTAAGCCTTAGAATATTTTTCTATGCTACTGTAATTTAGAATTATTTTAAGACAGATAGTAAAAGGTTGGACCTCTTCTTCTTTTTGCCTAGAAATTCTCACTTATTCTTAAATTTGTGTTATTTTAAAAGGTCTTACAGCTGTTGAATATCAGCTTCTTCTAAAGGAAAAATTAATAAACTGTCATAGTGAAACGGCTTCATGCACATATGCAGCCATATTCCCTAAATACAACCAACATGATGTTTAAAAAAAAATGGCGAGACCAGTTTATTTCTCCAAAGAAAATCTCTAAAATGACCGATTTCTTTTTTTCATCTTTTACTGTGTGTGTTTGGGGGGCGGGGGGGGGGGCGTTACTGGGAGCCAAACCACCAGGGCATTCACATTTAATTACTTCCCCCATCTTTTAAAAATTTTCTGATTTTGAGACAGTGTTGCTAAGTGAGGAAGTTACCCAGGATGGGTGAGAACTTGCCATCTTCCCACCTCTGCCTCCTCCCAAAGCACTGGGATTGCTGGGATGCCAGGTGTGCATCAGCACGCTGGCTTGTTCCACATAGATCAGATAAATATGCTTCTGCAACAGAGTTCTGTTGGCAAAACCTAGAAATTAACTTCATGATCCTGTTTCAAAATGTGAATGTATGAGTAGGTGGCACTCATTCGTTTTTTATAGAAAAGAACTCCTACCTTCAACGCAGAGTCTACAACGATGACAACGCACAGAACTACACCTGGCAGGCGGGCAGTCAAAACACCGTAATGACAGCAAAGGCACCAAAATCCCCCTCTTTTTTCCTGTCGCATCTACCCTCTGAAATACAATCCCAAAGCAGAAGCAGGAGCCGGGAAGAAAATGCAAAACCCTGGGCAGTGTTTACTTGCCGAGCTGGAAAGTGGAAACCCATTATCCAAATAACTCCTGAGGAGAAATCATTCATTTCTGTCTTCCAGGTGCTGAAATCAATAAACCCCATGTCTCTGTAGAGAAAGCAAGGTTTTCACGGGAGCTGGACAGGCACCTGTCCGGGAGCCCTCAGTGTCTGGAGCTCATCACTCAGCCGTGGTGGGCTCATGTAAATCAGCCTGACTGCAAGACCTAGTCAGGAAGATTCGATTTAATTATACATTTTTAGTATAACACAGAAATGCAGAACTGGCTGTCAAAATGAAAGTCCATTCCTACTGCTTCTTAAAGCCCTGATGTATTCCCTTCTAGAATGTTCTCTTTAGGAGGTTCTTGGGTACTTCGCCTGCTTCAGGCTTCCGAAGGCTTCTTTCTCTACCTCACCAGTCACCCCCAAGAACAAAAGTGATTTGTGAATGAGTGTGAGTGTGTGTGGTGTGTGTGCATGTGTGGGTCTGCCAGTCTGTTTCTCTCAAAGGGAAATGCAAAAAAATTATTCATTTCCAAGCTGTGCGATTTGGTAAGTTATTTAGTTCTTCTAACTTGTGGTGTCTTTACTTATAAATAGGAATAATAATAATAGTAGTCTGTTCCCCTGACTGCCCATGCCAATGTAATACCAACTAAGCCCCGTCGCTTGCTAAGAGAGCCAGACCTTCCTCCTGGGCTTGGGGACCATGGTCTTCAGAGTTGATCCATGACCTCAGGAAGAAACTTAAATGACCAAGCCCTGTGGTTCCATTTGCCTGGTCGCTACTGTGCCCTGTGACTGCAAGCTATAGTGAGCATTTGTGTTGTACTTAGGACAGTGGAAGACATTTGTCATTAACCTCCTCATGTCACACATACTCCATCATCTTGTCTCTTGCTGGAGCAATCCTGAAGTTCTCTTTTGTGACTGTATTTAGTTTCAGTCTCATGGCTGCCTCGATCTCATGCATGGATTCAGAATGTTTTTACCTCTCACAGTGATCTTGGGAAGAGCCAGAAGTTACCCAGGGATGGGTCCAGAGACGATGCAGATGAGGACATACCGCGATGTTTACTGTCTTTCCAATGGAGGGCACCGGGAGCAACATCCACCGTATTTTGGTCAAGTCTCATAAAGACACTCAGGAAAGAGAACTTCCAGAAAGCAGTAAAAATGAAGGAATGTATGTGCTTGAATTTAAGGGATCAAGGACCACGTGTCTCTTACTATAATAATTTTAAAATCTAAAAATGCATTAAATATTTTGATCCCAAGTCCTCATAAGCCAAGGGAGTGGGAGGGAAATTTTACAGAAAGCTTTTCTGTCACGTTTGCTTGATCTTTGGGGGAAGAAGAGGTCACCCCTTTACTCTGTGTCCACATACTGAAATCTCAGTACTGCCGAGCGAGTGGCAGGGTGCCAGAATGGGCAGGGAGGACAAATTCAGGCGGCTGAGAGCCTCCTTCACTTCCTGAAGAGCTAACTCTGGAGCTGCCCTTCTCTCCGGTCATGAGATAAATTTCCTATTGTTTAAGCCACTTTGATAGGCCACTTTGTTTTTCTTCCCCGCGCCCACTCCCCCAGCCAAAAGAACTCTGGTAAGGTAAAAAAAAAAAAAAAAAAAAAAAGAAAGAAAGAAAGAAAGAAAGAAAAAGAAAAAAACACACTCCCTACCTCACAGAATTATTACAAGAACAAGTTGAAGAGAGCAGTGTAGATAAATCTCCAGTGCTGACTTAATTCTCAGCAAATGGCCATTGTCCGTTTAACCCTGGGAATCTGCTGGTCTGCAATCACAGCACCAGGGGTAGGAGCGTGGCTCTGTGTTGTGTGAACTATTCCTCCAGAGGGGTTCCCCGGTGCCCACAAACAGAATAGAGAGCAGAAATAATTGCTTTCTCTTCTTTATCCCTCTATGACCAATTACCAAGTACCTAAGGTTTGTTGTTGTTTTTTTCTTGAGGGGAGGGGGCAGTGTCTCACTCTGTAGCCCAGGCTGGCCTTGAACTCACAGCAATTTCCTGCCTCGGCCTCCCACTGCTGGCAGGCTTGTGCCACCGCATGTGAATTTTTATGTGTTGCTCAGAGACTGAACCCAGAGCCTTGCACACGCTCAATAAAAGTGGATCTTCACTCAGACAACAGGTCCCATTGTAGTGTGGAATGAATAAATAAATAGACAGAGAGTTGTCTTCTTGACTAAATCATTCTGATCAATACAGAATCTAGCACGTCAAGTACACAACAGAATGGGTGCCTAGTTGAAGTGAAAAGCTGCTTCCTATAGAGGAAAACATATTTTGTAGATTTCCGTATATGTATGAGGTATGATTAAAAACATCAGCAAATGTTTAATTTTTAAAAGGACACTATTACAGTAAAAGACCCCTGCGACCCCCTCACTTTGAGCATGCTTTTCTGGCTCTGGCCGCCCTGCAGCAGCTCCGGAAGCCCTCTTTTGTTTAGGCTGCTGCGGCTGCCTTCTGTGTCCGGCTTGGTTCAGTGACCTTTTGTGGCCATTCTGACCTTGGGGAAGAGCCGGACACCACAAGGCACCAAGACGTGGACCACCACTGTGTGTTTTGGAGCTGCCCGTCTTTGGATGGCACCTGGCAGCAGCACTTGCTGGACTTCCGGTCACACCTTGTAAGATCCTCAGGAAAGAAGATTCCAGAACTGCTTTGGGAAGCGGCAAGGTGATGGGAGAAATGTGTTGGAAGTCAGAGGCAGTATCAGGAAGGAGCTAAGAATGGTATGTATTTAAATATCATAATAAATTTTCAGAAAAAAATCTCATCATTCACTGTGGTTTTCATCAGCCCTTGTACAAGCACAAGGTCACATCTCTTCTGAAGTTCACTTGTCCTTACGTAAGAAAGGTCCCTACACACCTCCTGTGTAGACACACCCCCACACCACAGTGCTGTAGTCAAGACTGACTCCTCCCGGCCATACAGATCTTATTAATTCAAATGTCACCTCCGTCTTCAGGGATTACTCAACAGAGTCTAGGTCACCATTGTCACCACCATCATCCAGACAATCTCCATCATCCCCCCGTTTCTCTGTGGGCCCGCTCCCCCAACACTGATATGTGACACTTTCTTACATTGTAGTTTGTTCCTGTTAAAGGTTCTAATCTCTATGATTGTCATTTAGTCAGTTCAGGGTGAGGCTGGGACACAGATGTTTTTGCCCTGTCATCCTGAAACTCTGGATGAATCAGAAGGATCACAACTTTGAGCTTGGCTTGGGCAATTTAGCGAGAGCTTGTCTCAGGAATAAAGAAAAAGAAAGAAAGAAAAGAAAAAAAAGATGGACCAAGAGATGTAGCCCATGCATTCGCTCTGGGATAAAATTTCCACTATCAGCCAAAAAAAAGTTATTCAAGAAGTTCATTAAATGAGTGGATGATATACTACAACAGCTAGATGTAATGGCACACATCTGTAACCCAGCACTCAGGAGGCTGAGGCAGGAGGACTGCCATGAGTTTTAGGCCAGCCTCAGTCACATGTGAGTTCAGGACCAACCTACAGTACAGCATGAGATTCATCTCAGAAATAAGCAACCAAAGAAGCAATCTGCATGGCGTGCTTTAAGAAAGGCAACATAAAGCCAGATATGGCTGCCGTGGGACTCAAAGAACATGCCGTGTGTTAAAAAGAAAAACCAGCTCTACAGGCTGCTACTTATACTAGAATGGACATTTGGCACTTAGCGGAGAGGAAAGAACAAGAGATTTCATAAGACAAAGATGGCTTCCGGTCAGGGTAAGCAACCCAATAAGGCTTCACGGAGGAGGGGGCATTTGAGTTGAGCCTTTCGGGACAGGCGGGAATTAGCCATGCAGAGAGGCAAGACTACAGGGTGAATTATGGAAGCAGGAGAGGTGCCTGGGGAATGGAAGCGTGTAAACCACAAGGAGCCCCGTCGGACAAAGAAAGGAGCGCAACACAGAGGCAGGCCACGCCACTTACTGCCACTCTGGTGCTCAGAGCCTTGGAGTCAGGCGGGGAGCTGGCTGCGAGGCGGGAAAGGCCATGGCGAACTCTGGCCTGGCCGTGAGCTCCCAGCTTGGTGAGCCAGATGTCCCCGTGAGTGTGTGGCCTCTCGCTTACAAGCAGGTGAGAATCCAGCCAAAGTCGCGGTCCCACATCCTTTGGGAACAAGAGCCCGACTCCGTTGGAGACCATTCTCCCAAGAACGAGAGCGGGTATACTTGTTACACAGCGTGTGATTGGAGGATGGCTTTGAAAGGGTGAGCCAATGGCAGGAGGCGGCTAGGGAGGGAGGTCCCGCCTCCCACACAACAGCGTCGGCACGTGCTGACGCAAACGGACGGGAGGCGGAGCATCGCTCACTTCCTGCTAGCCTCTGCCCGGGGCTCATCTGTCCAGGCGGCCCAGTCCTTCCAAGTCCACAGACCGGTACTGGTTGGGGAAAAAGACTGAACAGTGGCACGGGCTGGAGATTTATATCCTCCCAAAAATTAATCCATTGGAATCTAATGCCCAATGCAACTGTATTATACAAAGGGAGAGGATTTTCCGGGAGGAGCCAAGGCCCGGCTGACATGGCAGCAGGTCTGGAGTAGAGCCGGCCAGGCACATTTCATCCCTTGTCTATCACCTCTGAATGGCGGGCACCAGGGTGAGCCTTAGAGGAGCGCCCCACCCCATGAAGCAGGCAGGCAGGGGCCAGGGCCAGGGCCAGGCCAGGGCACGGGAGGGAGGAGGGGTCAGGAGGTCTTTTCGGACCTTCCCATTCAGATGGGCTTTTATACTTATTTACCAAGAGATGAAAGGGTTCATCCTGTCTTATCTCAAACCTCCGTACACTGTGGACCCACTTCTAAGACGCAAATGAGCACAACTTGAAAACCTAGGGCCCCGTTCTTAAAGATTTAATGAAGACTTCTAGAGCTTGTCCAAATACTGACCTCCACCCATCACATTTTGTTTTCTTAAACATAAAGAGTTTTCAAGGACCACATTTGAACCGTGTTCCACAAAGACGTCTTTATGGTGGAACAAATTTGGGGCACAGAAACTATGTTTACATAGGGTATTAAATTTCTTTTTTTTTTTTTTTGTCATACTGAGGATTAAGCCTCCAGCTTTTATCCTGAGCTACTTCCCTATTTTTATTTTTATTTTTATTTTTATTGTGGTACTGAAGATTAAATCCAAGCTGTTTGCTATCAGCTACAACCTCAGCAGTCCCCCTCCCTCTTCTCTACCTTTTTTTTTTTTTTTTAAATTTTTGCTATAGGGTCTTACTAAGTCACTAAGTTGCCCAGGCAGACCTCCAAATCGCCATCCTCCTGCCTCAGCCTCCAAGTGTGCTGAAATTACAGGACCACACTACTGGGCCCAGCTTTAAGTTTCAACATTGCCTTTTTTTTAAACAAAAGAATTTAGTTTTATAAACAGTTTTAAGAGTGACAGGGTAGGGACTGGAGTAACAGTACACAGTTAAAGGTCTTGCCTAGCAAGCGCAAGGTCTTGAGTTCAATTCTCCAGCACCATATAAGCTGGGTGTGGTGGTGTATACCTGTCATCCTAGCACTTGGGAGGCTGGGGCAGGATTGCCATGAGTGCAAGGCCAGCCTGGGCTCCACAGCGAGTTCAGGACCAGCCTGGGCTACCCACTGAGACCCAGTCTTAAAAAAAAAAAAAGGCAAGGTAGAAAGACCTGTACCCATTTTCCCCAGATAAGTGGAGGTTGATTTGGGAAATGTGGTGTCCATCAAACTGGATGACTGCAACTCCAGGCCCACTTCATGTCCACCACAGAGAAACTGATGTAGGCTAGGTCACCCCAGGTCATTTTCACTTCCACCCATTCTACAGTATTATAGGCCAGAGACAAAGACTTTTTATTTCAGTTTTAATTGATCAATACAAATTGACTGTATTTACAGGGTTGGATGTGAAGCTTCCATGCATATATATGTATATTGTGGAATGAACAAGTCAGACTAATTCATATTTCTATTCCTTAGGGGCAAAGTATTAACATAGCTCTGTGACTGTCTTCACCTGTTTGGGTTTAGTAAAGTGAGGCACCTGACTTCTCTCCTAGAAGGTAGCCTGTATGTATTTATAAATTAAATAATATGGAGGATCTTCATCTGCAAACTGCCCTGTCCCGATAGCCCCACACAGAGGGATCACAAAAAGTTTGTAACAGAGTCCCTCAGGAGCTCTGCAAATTCTGCAAAGTCAACTTCTGTACTCCAACCGGAAGGCTCAGACACACACTGTTGCTGTTTGAGAGCCTGCCTTGTCTCTGGGCTCAGCAATCCTCCTGGCCACAGCCTAACTCTCTGGTTCCGGGATTAAGAGTGAAATCTACAGTTGAAAATGAAACAGAAAGGCTCTTTATTCTTAAAACTGACATTTGGATAAGGTTCATATTTCATTAACGTACATTCGTCTCAGAAACTCATTTTCTTAACTCGTGAGGCCTTTCCACATTGGTCCATGTAAAGGATGTGAGAACAGTTCAGTATTTCCCTTTCTTCTCTCCTGACTCTGCTCCCTATCAGGCACATTCTTCATCCTGTGTAGCTACGCTAAGGAGCAGAGTCCGGAAAGGGCCTTAGAGGCAGCCCCCTTGCTGAGCCTCATCAGCGGTGGCCTAGTCCATGCCTTGACCAGCCAGGTCACTGCTGTGTCTGCTCACAGTAAGGGTTTCAAATGCACCATTAGATGCCTGGCATCACCAATTAGCATGGACTGTGCATACAGTTTACTAACTTGTGCAAGAAGTATTACATTTGGCTAGAAATAGGAAATAAGTACAAATATTATAATCATAATCTAATGCTATAATGTTAAGAGAGCCCACCATGTAAAAATGTCTCCTCAAAAGCAATATAATTAAAAATCATCAAAGGATTAAAACAGACATTTCTCTAAAGAGAAGATAACAAGGACCAATAAAAAGCCAGGTTTGGCAGCACAGACCTGCAATCTCAACACTCAGGAATGCTGAGGCAGGAGAAGTTTGAGCCTAGCTTGGGCAACTTAGTAAGTCTGTATTTCAAAATAAAAATAAAAATAGTCTGGTCTGCAGCTCAGCATGAATACTCTGACTCAATTCCCAGTAACATCCCTACCCCTGGAAGAATTAACCAGCGCTTGAAAATTCACTCAGTACCACAAATAATCGGGAAAATGGCACTCAGGATGAAATACTATTTCCTACCTCCTATGAAGGATATTCCCCCAAACAAACAAACCTAACAAGTGTTGGTGAGGATGTGGACACCTTGGGACCTTTGTGCCACTACTGGTGGGGGTACCAGCTGCTGTGGAGAAGTGTGTAGTTCCCCAAAAACTTAAGCCCGGAACTAGTAGATGCTAGTCCTTCTGGGTGCTCGGAAGCCATGAAAACAGGAAGTGTGACAGATATTTGTACTTTTGTGTTCACAGCAGTATTGTTGACTGTCGCCAAAAGGTGGCCCAACTGTTCATGGAAGGATTCATGCATAAGTACCATGTGGGAGAGAACAACAGTGGAATATTAGTCAGCTGAAAATCTGACCGGCTGCAACATGGACTAACCTGGGGAACAAAGTAGAAAGTTGGGTGAGCCCATCACAGCTGGCAGCCAGTGGACGATCCTACTTACTGTAAGTAGTAGTCACATTGATAGACAAAATGACCAGGTGCCTGCCAGGGCCTGGGAGGGGAGGGGAATGAGGCGTTGTTGTTCACTAGGTACAGAATTTCCTTTGTGTAATATTGAAAGAATTCTGTGGCTGGATGGGGTACCACAATGTTGAGTATAGTTAAAATCATGAAATTGTATGAAGATGGTTAGAATGGGAAAGCTTATGTTATGAAACTTCTTTTTTTGCAATAAAGTCCCCCCACACCCAACTTGTAGAGGCCACAGCAAAGATCAAGAATATGCCAGGGCTAAGGGTGTAGCTCAGCCGTTAAAGTGCTCACCTAGCAAGCGCAAAGCCCTGGGTTCAATTGTCCAGCACCACGTAAACTAAAGGTGGTGACACACACCTGTAATCCCAGCACTCAGGATGCTGAGGCAGGAGGATTGCCGTGAATTCAGGCTTGTTTGAGCTACCTAGTGAGATCAGGACCAGCCTGGACTCTCAAAATATAAAAAATAAAAAATCCTAGCTGAGTGTGGTAGCGCAAGCCTGTAATCCCGCCCCAATGGCAGGAGGATCATAAATTCAAGTCAATCTCGGGTGGTTTAGCAATTTAGTGAGGTCCTGTGTCAAAGTCGTAACTAAAAATACTGGGCTGGGAATGTTGCTCAGTGTGAAGGCCCTGGGTTCAAATTCTTAGTATAACAAAAAATAAAATAAAAATAAAATACACTAACACTAACTTTTTCTTGTGCCACCAAGGAAGAAAAAAAATGACAGAGTTCATCTTTTGTGCACCAGGCACTCATTCACATCAAAGCAAAAACCAAACCAAAGCTTTGTACCACTAGCCCTTCTTTCAAAGGAAGAAACCGAGGCCCTAAATTAATTAGCACAGCTGATCCAGCAGTAAGAACTGGAGGTGGATTCCATGGCAGACCCCCCTGACTCTGGAGCCTGTGCTCTTTTCTCTCTGGGGTTTTTCCTTCTCCCCTCTGTAGCCCTTTGTGAACGGGCTTTCTGCTTTGCTTCAGGGGCTTTTAGACTTTTTGCCTTCTGAAGTCTACTAAAAAAATTCCGTCAACCAAACATATTCCTGACATGCGCACCACATGAGGCCTGGGACTGGCCATGGAATAATGAAAGCATGTTCCCATTCAACCGTTGGCCATATGGCGGGCACACACACGCACACCACTTAAAATTTCAGCGTCGGTTGACGCCCTCAAAAGGCACAGAGTACTCTGAGCTAAAGCTTTGTGCCTTTCCTATTCCATATGGCCAGAATGCATGAAAACAGGCTCATTCCCGCAACGCAGGAGCCCTGTCCCACCCACCTCCCCCTCTTAAACATCCCACCGGCATGGCATGGCTGCCGGCCTGCTGTTCCGCACTGGTGTTCTGCTTAAAGCTAAAATTTAACAATTAAGGAAACTAAAACAGGCACCTCTCTCTCAGCAAGAGAGCAGGGGCCCTCTTAGTGTCATGAGAAGTACGCGCACACAGAGGAGAAATACACATGTTCTATACATCTCCAAACATAGCAGGGTGTTGGCACTCCCCAGTGACCAGAGACCGGACGAGGGTCAGCACCAAAGGGTGAGTCAGTCCACTGGCTTCCCTGCAACTCAGATTTGAACCTGGCCTCACGATGTGTGGTTTGATTATGAGTCCCCACCCCCAAGGCCTCACCCCGGAAGACAGTCTACATATTTCGCTTTTGGGTACACCAGGCAGTGGGACTGTGGGAACCGACACACGACTTTTGTTGCCCAGGGTTTTCATTAAATTCAATGAATCCTTCAGACCAGAACCCCACGGTTCAAGGCCAGTGCTACTTTGTGCCTCAGACATGAAAACCTCCTAAAACAAGGCATTTTTTCCCCTTTTTAGTATTGATAAAAGCTTCCTGTTTCTAAAAGTGCTACTCTACAATTTCTAGGCAGCCAAATCAATTTCATAAAGATGGCAACAAGACAAAACCCACCAAACCCCAAGCCTACAGCATTTGAAAACTGACAATTGGATCACGAGGGAGATAGATCCATTCTTCATTGGTACGTTTGGTTTTCAAAAACTTGCATTTTAAGATTTTTACGAACATTAACACATGCCATTTTTTATTGTTTTTACCCCACAATGAGCAGTTTTTTCCTTTGAAAAATTACCTCCTTCCATTGTAAAAACACAGGAAAAAATAACCTTTTTTTTTTTTAACTTCAATGGCCACTACTGTGGAGCCACTTTGTGTTGAAGATAAAAAGCTCGATTTTTTTTTTAATTTTATACCGTACCACTCGGGGCTTTTAAAGTGTTTCTCCTACATAGCCTGTGACAGGCACCTCAAAAATCTCAGCCCAAATCCGTTAGACCTATCAATTACACTTCTACATATCCTTTATAAATACAAACAAGTCCCAGTCCCAAGCTCTCCTAAATAGCTCCCACTGCTCAGGAAAATTAAATAAAAATTCTCTTCGGACTGGACTATGCCTCTCCCACCTCTCTCCCATCCAGCGCATGCAGCGAAGAGAACAGCCCAGCTCACTAGGTACATCATCCACTTTGACCCAGAGATGAGTTAAATCCACACAACCAGAGAATCCACGCACACCTCCGTTTCCCACTCGGGCCAAGTGACCCTCCCAGGGCCCGCCACGCTCCCTGCATGGAGGACGCAACTTTAGATAAAACCCATCGGCAAAAGGTAGCTGCCTGAGAGCTGGGCGGCTGCCCGGATCCCGGATAGGAAAGCGCCGGGGCTCGGGGAGAATACTGCCCCTCACATACGCAGTATCAGTCTTTGTTGGCAAAAAAAGAAAAAGCAATTGATTACAAAAGGATTTAACACCTCCCCCCCAAAAAACAAAGCCAAATCACAGGCACTGGATTGCAAAGCAGAAAGCAGGCTGGGGTGCAGTGAGAGCAAAACGCTTCACGTTACCCACCACTTACACCCCTCGGCCAGGGGACCCCAACATGCCGGCGTCAACTCAACCCTGCCTTCCCTTCGGTCCGGACAGCCAGCCAAGCCCCTTCCTCCCTCTAGCATGTTTGCCTGGCAAGCCACCAAAACCAGACAAGGAGCATGATTTTTTTTAAGAAAATGTGTCACCGATCTGAGCCCCCTTCTCCAAAGCCCTTCCGAAAGAACCGATCCTGAGCTGCACCCCTGATCCCAAAGCGACATCCCTCCGTTTCCTTTAGAAATCGGTCCTTTAAGAAACAAATACAGCCACCGCCGGGGTGAGGGTCATTTTGTCGAACGCTTTACCTTGGCTCCGAGGCTGGGCGAGACAGCGGCTTCCCCGCGCGGATCCGGGCGACGCAGCGAGCTCCGGCGCGCCCCGCCCCGCCCCGCCCCGCCCCGCCCGCCGTAGTAGGAGTTGCGCGTGTGTAGCAGCCGGGGACGGTCCCCACCCCGCTTTGTCTCCGATCGCCACCGTTCTTGACAGGAAGCGGCGCGTCTCCCGCTTCCTCCCGGCTGGGCGGCTGTCCGCTCCTTCTCCCCTCCTGCCTTCCAGAGTTCCCGCCTGCAGCGGGGCTGAGGAGGCTACAGTCACCCTGACCCTCCGCACCCCTTTGTCCCGAGTCCCTCAGGCGCCGCCTGCGCCTCCTTCCCCTGGACGCCCCAGCCCGCGCTTCCGGGGCCCCCCAGCGGCTGCCCCTGAACTTGACTCTACTTCTTGTTGGATTTGGGGAGCCCCTGGGTAGGCTCCGGCCCAGAGCGTCCCGGCCAGCCTGGGTGGCTCCCCTTAACCACGCCAGGGCCTTGCAGCCAGCTGGTAGCCTCCTGCTGCAGCTGTCCCTCGGGAGCCAGCCACCTAGAACCTGTACGTCCCAGCATCCCTCCACCACCACCACCGGGACTGTCCTTAGCCCCTACGCCCCGCCAGCCGGGGGCGCAGTTCTGGAATCCCAGCATCCTGGAGGGGAGGCTGAGGCAGAAGGGTTCAGAGCTCCATCCCAGCCTGGGGAACTCGGTGGCTTAGCAAGACCCAGACTCCTGAAAATTTGAAAAAATAAGAAATAGGCTGGGGAGGTAATGTAGCTCAGTGTGAAGGCGCTGGGTTCGATCCCCGGTACCAAAAAAAGAAAACGGAAAGAAAAAAAGAACTGCCATGACATTCTTTGGGGGGCCTAGGGCCCTATGATGCTGCCTCACGGGGAAGGCAGGACCCTAAAAGATCTGTATAGATCGAAGGCGTGACTTGGTTCTGAACGCTGTGGGTTACCAGCCCAGAAATAGACTCCTGCCCAGAGTCCACAGCCATACCTGGGCAGAGCAAGAGGACCCTCTCGGCTGTCAGGTGACTCCTTCATTTCATAGGTAAGGGTAGGGCTGGCAGGCAGGGCAGCTGGAACTGAATCTGAATCTGAATTGTTGTCCCTAACAGTGTCAACTTGGGCAGATTAACTCTGCATGCCTCAGTTTCCTTAGGTGCAAAATGGAGTTGATTATGATCAGAAATCTGAAGATAAGTGAGACAGACAGAGATGGCCATGGTAGTCCGAGAACACAGGAAGTACTCAACACATTCTGCTTCTTAGTGTTTATAGAGGAGGCTGAAACTCAGAGGTAGCAAGTGACTTGGGCAGCCGGTGGCCCACCCAGGACAGACGCTTGGTTTTCCAGTTCCCCACAGTTGGCATATGCACAATGCAGCCCTGTGGCTTGAGTTGTCTAATAAACACTAACGAGGTGCTTTTGGCAAGCTAGAGGTTCCCCACAGAGATGAGAGCCAGGGGAGCCTCCTTCTAGAATCCAGGCAAAGCTGCGGAGTTAAGAAGCCCCACCTTGGAACCAGCGCCTGGAAACCTAGCCTTCCCCACCCTGCCACAGAGTGAATTCCCACCTCCACGTTTTACATCCAGCCTTTCCACTACCCTCCAGCTCCCACACTGCCTGGAAAAGTGTGAAAACTAAGGCTGAGTCAGGATAACCCCCTGTAGGAGCCTTCCTGAAAGGCAATGGAAGGGTCCAGAGATGAGTCCCAGGACCACCTGTATTTTGATCTAATGTTCCACAGAGTTTGCTTTTTTTTCTTCCTAGAAATCTTTGGTCAAAGAGGACCCTGAGAATTACAAAATGGATTGTTTTATGATCAAAATGAACAAACATCCCTTGAAATATCAGCAATCAGAGGATAGGTAGAAGATCAGGCAGAGACCCAGGGGATGTGAGTGGCCACCAAATTAGGCATCCTGGTAACTGGAGGTTACGTGTAAATTTAAATACGTGATGCCACGTTAAGAAAAAGAAGAAGCATGTTAGCAACATTTGGGAGAATTACAGAAACAAGTTTTGGGTAATTTTAGACCAGTGGATGTTGGCATTAATTCTAGCTTCTAAAGGATTTTTTAAAAATAGCTGTCACATTCTATCTTTCGCTTAACCACCAGAGTGTTTGGTACGTATATTTAAGGCTACATAGGAAAAGTTCTTTCACATGGTAAGATCACCAGGAATTTGGCCTGCTGCCTTCCAGTCGCTTCTCCCATCCCTGGCTACAAAACTCACAGTCCTTTAAAGTCCCCATCTTGCTGGGAGGGGCTGACCAAACC
Organism: Ctenodactylus gundi; assembly: GCA_004027205.1. Classification (NCBI taxonomy): domain Eukaryota; kingdom Metazoa; phylum Chordata; class Mammalia; order Rodentia; family Ctenodactylidae; genus Ctenodactylus; species Ctenodactylus gundi. The sequence goes on from PVKB01000118.1 coordinate 1,088,100, forward strand.
CCCTTTGAAGCCCAGAGCTCTAAGATCTTTCCCTCCCTGTCATTAACCTCATTGCTTTCAACTGATTCTAACAGGCCATTGTTTTTGTTTTGTTTTCAAGAGAGAAAAATAAAGATCCCAGGTATAAATTGGCCAGGAGAGATTAATCCAGTCTGGAGCTCTTAACACATGCATGGTAAGTCAAAAAGATGGAATTTCATCTTGTCCCTGTAATCAATTACTAAACAGCAACCTGCCTCACGTGTATTTGACCTGGGGCACCCTCCCGCTCATCAGGGTCCTGTCTGCAGGTGGGACGACTTTGTATTTTTTTGCATGGACCTCGTACAGAGGCTGATGATAAAGAAGATACAGTTTGCAGCTGGTGTCAGTCCTGTGGTACTGAGTATTCTAGTGGGATGTTCCTCGGAGTTCTCAGGTTTTGGAGTCCCCACATGACACACATTACCTTTACCCAAAGCCTTCCCCCCTTTCTGTAGCCTCCATTATAATTTAATCAAGTATAGAAACCAGTCACTCACTGATACGAAGAATAATCTCAGAACTTCTTGTTTCCCAGCCTGATCTAGAAATCCTTCCCTTGCTCCCTCCATGTAATTTGTGTTAAAAACCCTTCCTTTCCCTTCTTTTCCCCACTTATTTTCTAGAAGCTTTGGTTTTTCCGGTAAGTCTGCAACCCCCCTACTCTGTCCTCCTATCTCCAGTCTCTGCGCCAGGCCTGTAATCCTAGCACTCTGGGAGGCTGAGACAGAAGGATCACATTTTGGGCCCAGCCCAAACAACTTAGTGACTTAGCAATACTTGGTTTTGCAATAGCTGAACCAGACCAAATGATCTCAAGAGCCAAATAGGACCCTTGGGCCAGACGTTCCCCATCCCCGGCTTACAGGATCAGGCCTCAATGCCTTCCCATGTACACAAGACTACCGCAGTGTCACCTGACCGCATTGCAGACTTCAGCCTGTCACCACTGCACACCCACTTCCATGACAGCTTGCTGGTGTTCTCCTCCACACCTCTGACACGCCGTCCTCTGCTGATGGGCTGTATGTTCACTTCCCCAGCTCACTCTTCTCAAGAGTCTCCGTGACCATGTAAACAAAGCTAGCTTCTTTTTCCAGGAGCGTGTGGTGACTTGACTCTTCCTCCATTTCAACACCAATTGCTTTAATGATTTACTACATGCACATCTCAGCCGATAGCGTTTGGGACCCTCAGGCACTGGTCCCCAGTCTTGTTTTGGCACCAGGGATTGGCTTTCTGGGAGACATTTTTCCTGGGCTGGGATGGAGGGTTTGTCTCGCACCGCCATCTCAGATCATCAGGCACTGGTTTCTCATAAGGAGTCTCTCAGATCATCAGGCACTGGTTTCTCATAAGGAGTCTCTCAGATCATCAGGCGCTGGTTTCTCATAAGGAGCCGTCCAGTGCGCAGGTGACTGTAAGGTTCCTGCTCCTAAGAGAATCCAATGCCATAGCCTATCTGCCATGGCGGAGCTCGTGTGGTAATGAGAGTGAGGGTGGCTGTAAATACAGATGAGGCTCCCCAAGCTGGCCCGCTGCTCATCTGCAGTTTCTAACAGACCTTGGACCCTAGAGAGCCCCAGCCCTTGAGGCAGAAGACAACTTCTTAGCTAATATAGCAGGTAGTTCATAAATGTTTGTATACTGCAACTGGCATCATTGGCAGGAATTCTCAAACTGCTCTTGTACCATATAACTGTGGGGGCCAAAGCAGGGAAAAGAAGGAAGCCTAAAGCGACAGCCTGGTCCTGGAGGAAGACACAAGTCTCTCAATTATTATTATTATTTTTTTTTGTAAACTATCTGCACAAAATCATGGCACTTGCCCACTCAATCCTAAACGTTTGCACTATAGGCACCACTGAAGAATGCTGGGCCATGTCTGGCTCCATGTCTGCCTTGAGTTGCTTATAACAAAGCAGTCAGGCAACACATCCTGAGGGGAAAAAAAGAAACTTAATTCCATTCCTCGCTAGCCTCTCTAGAGGAACTTCACAGAGACCAATTCATTAGCCAGAAACACTCTCCGATCTTTGCCACCCCACAGCTGTCCCACAGCCTCACCTCTCATATGACAAATCCCCAGTGCCTCCCTCCCCCGCCATGGCCAGCTAGTTGTTTAGTGTTTTCACTGCTTTCTCTGGCGAGGTCCTTTTGACTTCTCCTTTCATGTCTCTGTTTTGATACTCTCTCTCTATCTATCTATCCCTTTCCCCTCATTCTGATGTTACAAAGCCACTCATGTGTGCATGCAAGGGTGCTGAGGGCAGAAGAATAAGGCCACCTGCTACAGGAATGCATCCCTGCCCCGTGTATGCACTGACGATACCACTAGTGACTCACTTAATTGCTGTGCTACAGTGACGAAAAACACAAAAATGAATTATTGAGCTGTGACGTTATCGCAGGGAACCCACCCTTCTAGGTATTTCTTTTCTCAGCTCAAGGGAGCCAAAGCCCCACTAAGGAGCTCTTTAAAAAGGCTTTCCAGGGCAGGGGTCTGCACGTCTTCACTGAAAGGACCCTTCCCACGCACCTGAGCCCACCTCAGCTGCTAGGGCCAGAGGAGGCTGAATCATATTCAGCTTTTAAAGAGAGCAGGGGTTGGGGTAAGACCCAAGAGAGGAGGTGGGGGTGGGGCATGAACGCAGTCTTCCTTGAGAGGGAGTAGCTGGGCTTCACTAATGAAAAATCCTGGTCTCTGTCTCCTGTCTCTGTCCAAAAGCCATGAAAAAGGGGTGAGGAATGAGAGCCAGCACTCCTGTCACAGGTAGAGTGCTCCTACCCCTTAGGGCTGGTTAGGGGGCTACATGGGGTATATAGACCCCCACCCGAACTCGTCTCTGAGATTGTGTGGACGTCACACGCATATCCACACGTGTGCGTGTCATGGATGTTGCACATGTATATACATGTGTGTGTTGCAGAGATACAGATAACCTCCAGGGAAGTTGTCAGGGGTGAGATGTGTTTTCCCGCTGTGCTGGAGGTACAGGCCTGGAACCCCTGCACTCTGCATGGCTGTGGAGGACTACAAGGTGGAACCCAGCCTGGTCAGCTTAGAGACCTAGCAAGACCTCGTCTCAAAATCAAACCTAAATAATGAGCTGTAGCTCAGCGTGAAGGCCCTGGGCTCCATCCTCGAGACCTGGCATCTTAGGAGAAAATAAATGTACGTGATTTTGGAGAAAGGAGGAATGGGGAGGAGTGGATGATGGGTCTGAGAGTAGGTGGAAGTCGGCTGGAGGGACACGGGAAGGGAGAGGGCAGGGGTTGGCAGGGAGGCAGAACCAAAGCTGGCACAGGTAGACAGAGCCATGGAGTCCTGAATGGGGTTCCCAGCAGAGGGGCAGGCAGGAGCAGGGGCTAGGTGCTCCCCAAGTGAGACAGCCCACTCTGTGCTCTACCATAGCAGGAAGTCCCCAGCCCTCCCTCCACCAGCAGAAGGTGGCCTGGGGCTGCCGCCTGGGTCGGTGGATCTGTGGGGCACACAAGCATCATTACCCTGCAATAGAACTGGCCCTTCTTCCCAGCAAGGGGTGTCCCCTCCACAGTGTCTCTGAGGATCGATACGGAGATTTAGGGACAACAGGAAACGAACAGCTGAAGAAGAGCAGTCAGTGACAAAGTGTGGCAGAGGCCATGGAACACCATGCTCCACAAAGCCCTAGGAAAACAGCCTTTAAAAAGAAAGTCAGAGTTAAAGGATACACATAGGGGTGGTTAATGTCACACATGTAAATCATTTTAAAGTCTCTTGAAAGAGAAGCTACACAGGAATAACTCCAACCACTTGCAGACCAGGCAGAAAGGCCAGGCTTGGGATGTTCCGCGCCAAGTGTGTATAGCAGACAAGGAGATCAATTTGACAATAAATTGTTGACAAGAGACGAGGAGGAGTTAAAGGAAGTGGTGGAAGGCATTTCTGTCTTTGTTGATTTCCTGATTGAGAACGGAAACAGATTTTCATAGACTAACTTATGACCTTTGCTTCCCCAACCGTGTTTTAAAATTCACATTTTGAGGGCTAGGAGTATAGCTCGGTGGCGAGAGCAGATGCCAAGGCCCTGAGTTTGATTTCCCAGCACCGCATAAACCGGGTTGTGGCGGAGTGTGCCTGTAATCCCAGCACTGAGAGGCTGAGGCAGGAAGATGGCTGTGAGTTCCAGGCCAGCCTGGGCTACATAGTAAGTTCAGGACAAACCTGGACTACAGAGTGAGACCTTGTCTCGAGAAATAAAATACAATTCACAATTTGAAACTTTATATAATCGAATTAGAAAAAAACAGAACCATATAATTTAAGAGGGGTTTGGGGGGTTTGGTGTTGGATGGTGTATGTCTCCTCTGCTTATCAGAGTCCACTAGAGTCTGGCAAATAGACACAATGCCCCAAGGGTGAGTTCTGCAGCTACCTTGGCATGCTGGGTAGGCTCGGTACAGTTTAGTAACTGTAGCTGAATATAAACATTAGGCCCAAGGAAGAAAGTCAGGGGTATTACTAATTTGAAAAAAATAACATCTGAGATGTGATTGAACTATATGGTGAATCATTTTTTTTAAAAAATTTACTACAATAAAAGACACATTGTCGTTAATCCCCCTCAAAATCTTCCCTGTCACCTGGAACGCACTGGTCCTGTCATTCCTGTCACTTCCTGAAGCAGTTCTGGAGGGCTTTTTTCCTGTGTTCTGCTGTGAGGCTGCCTGGGTGTCTTCTATGAAGTCATTTACCTCCATGGTCATTTGACTTCATGGAGGGGCCAGAAGTTACGGAGTGCTGGCTTCAGTGAATAAGGTAGACAGGGACAGATGGTCATGTTTTTACCAGCCTGCCTTTCAGTCGGGTGGCGCTCAGCAGCAGCCTTCACTAGATTTTTGATCACATCTCATAAAGACACACAGGAAAGAGGACTTCCAGAATGGCTTCGGAGTGTCTGGGATGGTGGGATAGCACGTTCCAATGTGAGGTGTGATCTTGGGAGAGGGATTCATGGTAATGTGTCTTTTGCTATAGTAAAAACTATTTTTAAAATATTCACTGTATTTTTAAAAATCCTTTTATAAAGTAAATTCTAAGGCAGACCAAGCAACTGCCAGGGCTGCTTAACACAGTCCCCATAATGACCCTAGATGAGGTTATGTAGCAAAGAGGACAAGGTGACGCTGACTTTGAAGTTACCAGCCAAGAGACGATATGCAACCAGGAGGAGAAACCTGTTTTTACTTGAGGATAACAAAGAGCAGAAGCTCTTGTCCAGTGTCCCCTGCAAGTGGCTTTTCTTACGCATCTGCAAACAGGAAGATGCAGCTGTAGAACACATGTAACTTCCCAAAAAGCACTGCTAAAGTGATTTCAGTTATTTCACTAAGAAAATACACCACTTTTTCTTCTTTTGTTTTTTTAGTATTGAAAATCCATGCCAGAGCCTTTGCATGAGCTATCTCTTCAGCCATTTTTAATTTTGAGACTAAATCTAGGCTGGAACTTGTGATCCTCCTGCCTAAGCCTCACAGAGTGTTATGACTGCAGGTGTGAGCCACCAAGCCAGCTGGCATCTGCCATTTAAAAAAAATAAATGTACATTTCTGCCCTGAAGAAGACACACTATTGGGTGGATTAAATTCTACCCGGGGAGCTTTCCAAGCAACACTATTGCCGCTTGGTCCCTCTTCAGACTTTCTTATTTACAGTCCGTTTTGGCTTGGGGTTCTCAATTTTAAATGCAAGTTTTCGTATTTCTTCCTCCTGTAATAAAAGCACTGTTGCTCTAATCTGACCTTTCTTTTGAGAGATCTTCATTTTTTTTAATTGACACTAGTGAGAATGATAAGCCTTCAGTCCTTCCTTCCTAGTTTCCCCTTTATGCCCCAATTCTCTCCATTCCTGAAATCGGCTGAGGACCTCTGTGAGAATTTCTTGTTCTCACTCATGATCACTGAGGGCCAGAGGAGGAGAACAGTCACAGCAGGACAGCATGCTGCACGTGTGTAACACGTGCATCCGCAGCAACCAGTCCCCGCCAGCTGATCACAAGCAGCAGGTGGCAGCCTCAGGAACACATGACCCCAAATCTAGAGCTGCTGGCAGGATGGTTTTGTTCTCCACCCACCAGCAGTTGTGCACCATGAATTAAGACCTTTCCAGACACCAGGCAGAGGCAGGAGAATCCAGGCCTCATGTTACAGAGCAGTTTCCTTGGAACTGGGGAGAGTGTGGCTGTCAAAGATGTGACATGAGGCCAAGATCAAGGGTTTAGGCCTGGAATACCAGCCGTGTGGGAGGCTGAGGCAGGAGGATTGCAAGTTCTAACCCAACCTGGGCAATTTAGCTACTAAGTATTTTTGGTTTTGTCTCCAAATCAAAACTAGAAAAAAAAAAAAAAAAGAAAAGAAATGGGCCAGGGTAAAAGCCCAGGGCTTGGTCCTCAGTACCACATACACAAAGAAGGCACTACACCACCCCCTGCACGCATCCTTATTCCACAGCAAAGACACACAGAGGTCTTCCTCCTAACGCCTGTGGTGACAAGGCACATCGTGTGCTTCCGTCTCCATCTGAGCCAATGCAATTCTCACTACTAAACTTCATCCTTTACTTACCCAATAAATATAGGAACAGGGAGGCTGTGACTTTTGTGAAGTCCATTCCCTCACCAAGGATCTGACGAGTAATCACTGTGGACCAAGCCCGGCAAGGCCCCTGCTCACCCAGCTAAGCTCACAGTGACCTTCCCAGAAATTTAAGGGTCAGAAGAGGTTGCAGATGACGGTTTTTCAAGAGTTCCCACAGACTCTTCTAGAATAAGATTAGCATAGTCTTGGTAATGAGCAGATGAGCCAAATCTATCTAGTCGGAACACCTTCATTTCTTCCTTGAGGTCTTGTCCGGCTCTAGCGCTGTCTTCTCAGCTATGGGTGTGGCCTTTTCCTCTCTTGCCCATATTACCTTGGCTGTTGCAGCTAACTCCTTCAGATATGCCACCATTGTGGGACGCAGGTAATGATGGTCTTTACTTTTATCAACTGGGTGCCGGTAGGTCTAAGGGTTTTGTTGAGAGCTTCTTTTAGTCATGTTTTTATTATCGTTTCTTAGCTAATGTGTTTCTAAGTGCAAAACAAATTGGGGGTGAAGTATCATGAGCCATAGACATAAATATTTTATTTTTTTATAGTATCGAGGATCCAACCTAAAGCATTCACATTGAGCTACATCCCCAAATCATTCTTAGGTTTGACTTTAAGGTAGGGTCTTGCTACGTTGCTAGGTTTTAAAATTGTGATTATCCTGTCTCAGCCCCAGAGTAGTGAGATTACAGGTCTGTGATACCAATCCCAGCTCAATATTTTGATAGTAAACAATTGATTCAGCCGTGATCTGAGTGAATTTCAGTATTTTAAAGTGGAAGGAAATCCTAGACAATCATAACTTTTGAGCTGGTGGCCCACTCTTTGTATTTGTTTTTTTCCCATTTTATTGATATGTATATGTGCAAAATTTAAGGTTTACAGTGGAGTTGAGCCTTTTATGCACATATGTATCTTGTCAAGGTGACAAGGACTTTCCCACTCTCCTTTTGTCCTTCCCCCTCCCCTCCCCTCCCTCAATCCCTCCCCACCCTATCCCCCTCTTTCACTTTGTTTTTCATTTTAAGTTCCATAAGAGTTGTGATCTGGGACTCTCATATCAGAGAGACCATTTGATGTTTCACCTTCTGCTTCTGACTCACTTCACTAAGCGTGATGTTCTCTGGTTTCTTCCATTTGCCTGTAAAAGCATCCACACTGTTGGACTTTATAGATGCATAGTATTCCATTGTGTATAAATACCACAGTTTGTGTATCCATTGGTCTGTTGATGGGTATTTTGGTGACTTCCATATTTTTGCATTGTTAGTTGTGCTGCTATGAACATGGGTATACATACATCTCTGTTATGTGTTGTTTTGGTCTCTTTTGGATATATTCCCAGGAGGGGTGTCGCTGGATCGAAGGGGATATTTATTTCTAGTCTTTTGAGAGCTCTCCATACTGCTTTCCAGAGTGGTTGTACGAATTTACATTCCCACCAGCAGTGCAGGAGGGTTCCTTTCTCCCTGCAGCCACGCCAGCGCAAGCACTGATTGCTATTTGACTTGTTGATTTAGGCCATTCTCACTGGAGTGAGATGGTATCTTAGCATTGTTTTGATTTGCATTTCTCTTATGGCTAGAGATGTTGAACATCTTTTCATGTATCTATTGGCCCTTTGCATTTCTTCGTGAGTGAACTGTCTCTTCATTTCATTTGACCCCATTCTTTATATTTGAAAACAAAATCATTGAAGATGACATATAATTAACAATTTTTTTACATTAACAAGATGAGATGAGATTTTATTAAATGTTTTTAAAAGTACAGATATACCTACAGATACTTGGCTTACAATCTTCCACCTAAAATGAGTCTCTGTGACTGACTGGCATGGCATTTGCTGTTAGTGATATGCACAGCACTATCTGCTGCTCAGCCCACATCCCACGACGGAGCATAGTGTCAGGCACCAGATGTACAGCTCTGAAGACGATGTCCCTGAGCATTTCAAGGCTCCATGGGGGGTGGAACATGGAGAAAAGTAAACACGGAGGAACCACAAGAGGCGTTCAGGGGGCACGGGAAAATTGCACAAGTAAATATGTTGAAATCACACAAGTAAGACTTAGGCAATCTTGCCAGGCCCAAGGGTGCTGGCCCTGTAATCCCAGCACTCTGGGAGCCTGAGGCGGGAGGATCGTAAATTCAAGCTCTGCCTGAACAGCTTAGCAAGACCCTCTCTCAAAATCAATACCAAAATCTGGGATGGACATGTTGCCTAGTGTGAAGGCCTTGGGTTTCATCCCTAGCACCACACACACATGTGTGCATGTGTGTACACACATATGTGGAGTGAATACTAGAATTAGCCTTTTTTTGAGACAGGGTCTTGCTCTGTAGTCCAGGCTGGTCCTGAACTCACTATGGAGCCCAGGGTGGGCTTGAACTTACGGCAATTCTCCTGCCTCAGCCTCCCGAGGGCTGGATGGGATTCCAGGCATGTGCCACCACGCCCAGCTTTAGAATTAACTATTTAGAAGCATTTTTTTTCTCTAAAACCGGACGTCTTTTGCATACTAAAATACTCAAATATATTCATCAGAAGCTCACTAGGTGCCAGCATGAAACAAGAACAGAGTAAGTCTCTCATTTCAGGGGATTATGGGACAGTGGGAAAGTAAAAATACAAAACAGCTACAGACGTCTGCTCAATATGTTGGGTGATGTTAAATCCTTCGAAGAAAAACAGAAGCGGGAAGAGGGAGAGTGGGTCAGGCACACACACAGTGCTGTAAGTGGGGCGGCCAACGAACCACGTTGATTCTTTCCTGAATTTTCCCTTGACCTGCCCCTTTCTCCCCCGCCCCCACATTTTTCAAGCTCTTCTTTGCTCTGCTCGGTGCCTGCGGCATCGCCAAGATGGCCCCAGTTCTTTCCTCCGCTCCTCATGCCCTCGGGGGTCTCTTCCCACACCGACTCTACAGACCAAGCTGGCAAAGGTGACGTGGCTCTCAAGGCTAGGTCATAAAGGGCACCACTTCGGTTCCACCCTGGCACCTAAGATCGCCCGTCGTGGGGGCTCCGGGTGCTGCATTTGGAGGACACTCCAGCTGCCCTATGGAAGGGCCCATGCGGGAAGGGCCTGCCAAGAGCCAGCGCCAGCATGACGGCCACCTAGGTGAGCCACCTTGGGGACAGAGCCTCCAATCCGGGCCACCTTCAGGATCTGACTGTTTTAACGTGAGGATTAAACCCAGGTTCTCACGTGTCTGAGGCAAACGCTGTGTCACCGATCCACAGTCCTAGTCCTTTTTTAAAGTTGTCCAGACTGGCCTCTAACTTGCCATCCTCCTGCCTCGGCTTGCCACCCAACCAGGCAGGATTAGAGTCTGTGCCACCAGGGCCGGCAAGAACTGTTTTATTTTTGATGGCACCGAGATGGAGCCCAGCGCCCTAACCCTCACTTGCATCTCCAACTCCCATTTTTATCTCCTAAGACCTTCCCCGGGGATGGGCTCACGCTTGCTATCTTCCTGCCTCAGCCTTCCAAAGTGCTGAAATTACAGGCACGTGCCATCATCCCCGGCTAGGAACTGGCTGTAATTTCAAGTGAGACTGCTAGAAATACCAAGAGCAGCTGCTCACCAATTCCTGACCCACATCAACAGTAAGGGATAATTAATGTTTATTGTTTCAAGCTACTCTGCATCGAGGGTGACTTGTTATTCAACAACCCTGCCCTGACCGGACTCCAGGCCTCTGCTTCCCATCTGTGTTGGCCAGTGGGCAGAGAGTAACGTCAGTGCGCTAACATTCTACTCGGGTCTTGGTCTCCTTCCACAAAAGCCACAGTGCCTGACAGCCCCTCAGTTCACTAGGACTGGGCTCTCTCTGCCTTCCTACCATACAACCAAACAACAAACTCCACCAAGGTCTCCTCGCCCTGCACACACCTCAGGACCAGCCCTGTGCTTGCCCCACAGTGGCCTGCCTTTTCTTTCTAGGCTTTATACCAAAAAAAATTCTCTTGTAGGAGAGGATATTTCAACAGAGACTAGGAGGACATGAGAGGAGGAGGGAAATGCATTCAGCAAGTGCAAAGTCCCTGAGGTCAGTGGCTGTGTTAAGGAGCAGCAAGGAGACCAATGCGGTAAAGCAGAGTCCACAAATAGGAGAGACTAGGGTGTCAGGATGGGAGAGAGGGGAGGGCAGATGGGGAGAAGTTTAGGAGTAGGAGTCATAGTTATATTCTAAACGGGATACACAGCTGTGGGGTGGGTCTAAACAGGTAATATTGCAGTCTGATTGTTCTTTTACAATTTAGGAAGATGTTGATGACTTGGCTTAGGTTGTCAGGTAGTAAAGGTTAGGAGAAGAGACAGACTCAGGACAGATTTTCAAACCGAGGCGGTTTAGAATTTGCTGCTGGCTTGTACGTGAGTGATGGGGCACAGGAAGGAGAGGCTGCAAAGCAGATGACCAAGTTGGGGCCGCACACCAACATGGGTAGAGGGGAGCGTGGCGGAGCAGGCCAGTCAAAAATTTGCTCCTCAGAACCCCAAAAGAGAGTTAAGAGTAAAGTGCTGTTTAAAAAAAAAGATTAGAAATTACTGTACAACCCAAAAAGATCAGCTTTCATAAAGTTCTGCTCTCCTGGCCTAGAAAGTCCAGCTGTAATCCCAGCACTCTGGGAGGCTGAGGCAGGAGGATCACAAGTTTGAGCCCATCCTGGGCAACCGGGCAACCGAGGGACTTAACAAGATCCTATCTTAAGAACAGAACAGCCACAACAAAGAAGTCTGGGGACAGAGCTCAGTGTGAAGGTGTGAAATTCCCAGTACAAAGATGAATGAATGAATGAAAATACAAATCGGGTAGGTCCTTCTCGTGTGAGCTGGAAACGTGAGCAGCCCTTGGGAACCAGGCTCGCTGGAGGTCAGCCTAGATAAATCCAGGTGCCAAGTTTGTTCCCAAAGAGAACGGGGTTTCTGGTCTTTGACAAAAAAATGTTTCCTGCCTCGAGGTGGAGGGAAAGCCGATTTCCCCCGCTCACCTCACTTGACTCCTTAGATCTTGGAGCAGATGGGACAGAGACGATCCCAGGCAGACACTTCCGATTTCCTCGGGGCAGCACCCCGAGCCCCACTTCCGCAGCCCAGCCTGAGGCCCTGCCGAGCCCCTGCAAACCCGGGCGCCCTCTCCTTACCCAGCACCGGCCACCTGTCCTTCCGCTGCAGGCGTCCCGGCTCCGGGCTCGGGCCTACGCGTCCTGTCCCCGCGGGCTCCAGGGGTCAAGTTTGGGATGCCCGGCCACAGGCCTCTCCAGAGGCCAACTGGCGATTTTTTTTTTTCCCCGTTGTTGTTTGCCTACTGACCTCGGTCTCCAAATTCTGTAGGCTTCCAGGAAGGGATGCAGCCTACAGTGATTAAATGAACCGGCTCCCCGCCCCCTCCTCCCGTTGCCATGGCAACTCTGAAAGACTGATTTCCTGGTTGCCATGTAAATGCAGTGGGATCCCAGCCACTGCGCCACACAAAGACGTCAGGAAGAATAGCCAGACGCCACAACACACACACGCACACACACACACAGGCACACACACGCACACTTGGTTGCAAGCTTCCGTTTCTCACACCAAAAGAGGAAGAAAGGAACTCACTGTACTTAGAAATCGTGTTTTCCCCTGAGGTGGGAGTGGGTAGGTCTCCCAAGCCGGAAGGAAGGCAGGAGGAGAAGGGGAATTCCCGGGGAGTTGGCTTGGTGACAGGAGGACAGACGCTGTGCTCAGGTGGCTGAGCGCCCGCAGCGATCAGCCCCAGGCCCCCTGAGAATGAATCTGAAATGTTTAACTGGAGTGGAAGAATTATGTGGGATTCAAAATGATACAAGAAAGCCAGTTGGACTTTTAAAAACTGCTTTTGTTCATATAGTTTCCAAAATTTTGAATTAAGGTTCCAAGTGGTTATTTAGTTGACGTCGGATTTTTATTTCTACCCAATAACTTTGGAGAACTCGCAAGGAGATGGGACCGTTCTCCTGTTTTCTTTTTATTGATGTGTAACAAAAACTGATTCAGGCAGCTCTCTCTTGTTTTCATAGCCTAGGTCTGATCTGTGTTTAGTGACAGCTGTGAGGTTCATTTGCATATGAAAACGATGTGAAACCTATATTATATTACTACGAATACATAAAAAACTAAAGTATTTGATAACACCTCCTGGGCTTTTTGTCAATATGTCTCAGAGTCAGGTGGTTTACAATGAATGCTTTTTCTTTTTCAAGAAACAAAAAGTTTCCTGCCTTTTGACTAATGAGCCATGCATTTTACCTAAACAGGCAGAATTTCCTTAGATTTACTGAGACACAGAGCGAGCTACTGGTGCTTTATATGAATCGCAAGGTCATTGTCAAACATGTATCTTATCAAAGGTTGGAGCAGTAATGAACTCAGGCCTCTCACGTTTTGTGGATGCTGGAGCCCTGATGCCAAGAGAGATAGCTCATGCCCGGGGACCCAGGGGACCAGAGGACAGATCCAGGCCCTGTGACTTCCACTTCTTACCCTTCTTCCCACCCCTGCCTCTTCCTAAAGCCAGTGTGCCCCAAATGGGATGGATAGGAGTCACATAGGTTAGAACTGGTCGGGGAAATCAGAGCCCAAATGACTTCCATAAAATTTTTGGCTCAAGAAAATCCACCAGCTGTATTTATTATAGGGCTGGTCAGGGTTTTTAATATTCTGATATCTGTGGTAACTCCAAGGAGGCTTGTAGGAAACAGAGTGTTTCCCAAATATAATGTATGTACCATCTGCTCAGAACATCTCTGAGTTTTTCAGCACTCACTTCAAGAAATGCCAGGCTAAATCATCCCTAGAATCTACTCATAACTTAAGGAGACATAGATTTTTATTTATAAGTTCAAGTGACGTACATTTTTGAAGTTCCACGTGATACCCTGCATTAATTACTTTCACATCACTGGGACAAAGGACCTGTCACAACTTAAGGGAGAGAGGTCCATGCTGGCTCACGGTGTTCAGAGGATTCAGTCCCTAGGTGGCTGGCTCCAAGGGAGGAAGGGCATGGCAGATGAAAAGGTGCCAACCCACAGCAGCCCGGAAGCACAGAGAAGGGAGGAGCCAGGGGCAGGAACACATCTTTCCTAGTCATGTCCCCATGGCCTGCCCCTTCCAACCAGGTCCTACCTCTGAATATAAGACTTTTGGGAGACATGCAGGCTCTAAAACATGACATATCCATTTCAGCCTAAGGACAAATCAATTCCCAAAGAAGCCAAGAATAAAAGAGAGGGCTATATTTGAAAAGGAATCCATTATAAATAAGGTATCTTTTTCATTAGTGGAACTTAAGTACATAAGCATGAATTTTTACTTTCAAGACTTAGTAGGATCTTCTATAGGCTTAGTAGGTACAGTTTTCTAACAGTAAAGTTCATGAGCCCCAGCTGTTTCACCAAGAATGGTGGCAGGGAACAAGAAGGAGTCAGTAGAAGAGGGACTTGGAGAGGTGCCCGCAGTTGGGGTGAGTTGGAAGGCACAGTAGATTCTACTCTGAGGGAATTACCATCTGCTGGGACTTTGCTGGGACCTAGTCTTTTGCGATGGAGATTTTGGGGCATGTGTTGTGGTTTGGATCTGGAGTGTACCCCAAAAGCCTCATGTACTCGTGGATGCTGTGTACTGTTGGGAGGTGGGAGGTCGGACCTGGCTGCGGCAGGTGGATGCTTGAGGATTGACCTGGAGAGGTGTGTGCTGGTTCTGTCCTTCCCTGGAGACTTGTCCCTGTCTTGCCATGCTGTGAGGATCTCTGTCTCCAGCTCTGTCACTGGGCCCAGTCCTGCGATATGATTCCACCCTTTTCCAACCCCCATTTATGAATGGACAGAGACCTTCTGAAGTAGTGAGCTAAAATAAAGTTTTCCTCCCTAAAGTTATAGATGTCAGGTATTTAGTCACAGCAACAGTCAAGTAACTAAGACAGTGCCCATCTGATTACACTGGCTCTCTGCAGGATGATCTGTGTCTTGGTCACGTTCCCATCACCGGGACAAAACACTCGACTCCCACAGTGTAATGGAGGAGAGGTTTGCTTTGGCTTGTCGTTTTGGGAGCGTTCAGTCCGCAGTTGGCAGAAAGGGCATGGTGAACGATGTGGCCAAAGACAGCTGCGTATCCCATGGCAGTCAGGAATCAAAGAACTAGGGACAAAAGGACACCCTTCCAGGTCCCACCCTCCAGCCGGGACCTCCCTCACAATGCCACGTTTAGCTACTGCAGTCGTCCGTGGGTGCACCCACTGATGAGTAGAGCGTCCCCATGATCAGATCACCTTCTGATTATGGTAGACTTTGGGGTGAGGAGGACATTTTAGGTCTAAGCTGTAACAACCTTCCCAGCTGTAGAAAATAGCAGAATTCTGCAACCTCACCACCACTCAAATCAATAAAGAAAACAGGAACATAGGGAGCCTTCTCCTCACTCCATGACACCGTAAATCAGAAGGAAACAGTGTCAGAGAGTGGAGCTTCCCTTACTAACCCAGGCTGGCTTTTCTGGGGAGAGGGAAAGACATTTGAGATGGTTTACAGGACCACATTGTTTCGACAAACACAAAAATGACTGAAAAACTAGGATATAGAATGAAATACTGTTACCAGAGCCTGGTGCCCAGAGGGGAAGGACAGCTGACGGAAACACAGTTGGTAACAGCCATTTGCAAGATAAAATTAGTCCCATGTGCTTAGTTCAACAGGTTGGACATCTTAAACTGTTTGAGTTGCTGGTACGGCCATGTAAACAATGTGGGAGGAACTCAGAGAAGAGGACGCATGGGAAGGAGATACATTTACTGCCTGAGTTACCAAGAGACCCTTTGTAACAAAGATGGCAGCCAAGGGTGGAAGAAGAGGAAGGGAACTGTGGGCCAGGGTGACTGGAGGCTTGAAAGCGTTGAGTAGTACAGAACGTAGCAGCTTATTCTGTGAGCCGCAAAAGGTTTGTTACTGGAAGCAAAAGGCTAGAGTGTGTGGGTGGGGTGCACTCTGGACTGAGAAGGGGGCTTTACGGAAGATTTTAGTCAGAGGATTGGTATGAGTAGGCTTGCTTGTGGTCATCAAAGGGCAGCCAGATGAAGGCAAGAGCCTAGTGCACGTAATCCAAGCATTTGAATGCTTCCATAGTACTCCATGGTCAGGATTCTGGAAGTGGCTGGGTGGAGGTCACAGGAAGATGAGCAAGACCGAGGAGGTCAGGATTGCTCCCCAGGGGTGAATGGTCAGGGCTCCACCCAAGCCATCAGCAAGTGTTCATTTGCATTAATCCAGAAACATCCTCTTTTCCCTTTCTTTCCCCTGGAGACCTTCCCTATGACTTATGGTAAGGAAGGCATTGATTACAAGCACCTGAAATAATGTAGCTAATTATAACTTAATTGGATTGTTGGTCTCTTCTGCTTTCTAAAAACACTGGGGGGTCTTTAGCTGTAGCATCTGCTAGTGGCCACAGCATTCACTGCAGAGTTCTCCAGAGGGAGAGGAGAGGAATTGTTTTTGTTTTAATTGTGGCAAGTGACTATCCTGTGTGAAAAAGGGTCAGGCCCAGGCCATTTGGCAACTCAAGCCAAGCAACCATCTTATTAAATAATGTTGACCCCCAAGTAAGTCTGTGACTACTCTGAAGGGACCTGCCTGGGGACAGGGTCAGTGCCTCACCCCTCCCAGTTCCCCGGCACTTTTGCTTGTGTGTATGCAGAGCTCTGGGCTACTACAAATGAAATTCTGCCTGCCGATCACATGCTCAATTATTAGTGATCTCAGCCTGGGAAGCTCCAGAGGCCACAGGAGGAAGAAACACAGAGAAAATTTCTCATGAAGATCCGGGAAGAAGGAGTTGGCTCTTCTCTGTGAAAATAATGCCGATTAAAATTGGCTTCTTTAGAAAATGTGTTTCAAGCCACCAGCTTCAGTCTGAGTATAATTGCAGTTCTTTCATGAATCTCTCTGTCTAGACCAGATATTATCAGCGCAATTGTCTCAGATCTGAAGAAGCTTTTAGTGTCCCGGTGGCGAGGAGGAGGATTTTTCAAGGATGGCAATTTCATTTTGGTTTAGATCAGGAAGAGAACAACTAGCCTGACATCCTGGTGTTCTAAAGGAAATGGGAAATAGAATGCACAGTGGATTAAAAACTTCATTAAGCAGAGTATTCCAAAACCCAGCCTAGTTTATAAAATGGGAGGTCCTTCTGCACTGCTGTACCCGAGCGGTCCATTTACGTTAAACGGATTTGTTAAATATGTTAATGTGGTTTTCTTGTATAGACTCTTGAATGCAGTTTGTTCTTTTCTGAGGGAGTTTGCCTTGTCTGCAGGCTGTCGTCATCTAAGTCCTCGCTGTCATGGAAGGGCTCTGAAGAGCAGTATTCAATCTGCTTCTGCCTCTGCGTCGGAGGGCTATGTTTTTCACAATGATTTTCTGACTCCTGTAGTGACTTTCTCATTTGTCTTTCTTCCCACCAGTCTTAGTTACTTTCTGTTACTGTGACAGAATACCCGACACACACAAATTAGGAGCTCACAGTTTCAGAGGGTCACAGTCCATTCATGGGTGGATGGCTGGGAAATGGTGGACTCTCATGGTGGGGCTGGGGCTGGGCCTGGAGCCAAGACAGAGATCCTTATGGCAGGGCTAAGTCAAGGGGGAAGGGTGGAACCAGTACACATCCCACCTGGTCTAGCCCCAGGCATCCACACCTTCCAGCCGGGCCCTGCCTACCAGCAGGTTACAGTATCCATAGGTACCTAAAGCTTTTGGGAGACAGTCCAGATCCAAACCACACTACCACCCTCTTCCTTCTATGTGTCTTAATATTTTGCTTCGCTTGTTTTTTTTTTCCTTTTATAATTCTGCTAAAATATTACTATGGACATTAGAGTATGCGAGTCCAAGTCCAGGATCTATTACAAACTGGCTCAGGGCCTTCTCTGAGCCTCAGTACTCTTGTCTGTAAAATGGGGATGATAATCATACCTACTAGAGGGGATCATATTCTATTCTAAGTGCTTTGTAAATAATAACTCATTAAATCCCAACCCTCTGAGATAGGAGTCATCATTCCCATTGTAGAGATGAAGGAATAGAGGTCCCTGAGGTTGACATGATGTCCAAGATTACATATTAAGTAAGAGATGGAAAAGGGATTTGAAGTCAGGCAATTTAATCAGTCTCTTCAGGCACAAAGCTAGTTATTTATCATGCATCACTCAAAGAAAATAGCAAGTCAAAAGCCTGGCTGCTGATGAGAAACAGCCTTCCTCAGAATCCCAAATTGTGTTCATTTGTACAGTAGGGGCAGAATAACTACTGATTTTTATTTTTACTTATTTATTTTTTGAGGCAGGATTTTGCTCTGTCCTCTGGGCTGATCCTGAACTCACTCTGGAGCCCAGGCTGGCCTTCAACTCAGGTAATACTCCTGCCTCAGCCTCCCAAGTGCTGGAGTTAAAAGTGTGCACCACCAAACCCATCTTTTATGGTGCTGGAGAATCAAACCCAGGGCTTGTTAGGCAAGTACTCTAATTGCTGAGCTATGCCACAGTCCAATAATTACAGATTTAGAAATGTAGATTTAGATGGTTTAAAATTTAAATTCAGGGTATCTGCAGAAACAGACTACACATTTTCTGTAAATTAGTGAATTTGGCTCAATTGAGAAAAGTGATCTTATGTGAGGGCAGGATGAAATATTGAACAGAAAATGGCAAAAACCTACTGAGATAACCAGAGTTGTGCCATCAGTACAATTTATATGCATTAATTGGGCACCATGTGTTTATTATTGATATATCCCTGGCATACAGACCACTAGAGATCTTTGCATACTAATTATACATTGATGTATTTATATTGATGAAGTGATGCATTTATGTGTACACATTCTTTACATAATATCAGTTCTTAATTTAGTCTTTGCATATAGTGCTAAATTTAAAGGATTTTTTCCCTAATGTTACTGATTAGATCCATGAGATTTAATTGGGAAACACTGTCAGGACTGTGGTAACCAAAAGAAGCAGAAGTATCAGGAAGGTACAATTGTTTTTCACTGTATTAAACTTTTCTATTGAAGTACCATCCCAAATGGGAAGCATAGGATTCGTCTACTCCCTCCCAGGTAAGGTCAATAGACTTTGCCTTAACTCTTTTAATACAAATGTTTTATAGAACTACTAAAATATCTCCTTTTTTTAAAAAAAGTTTCTGTACCAAATTAAGAGACAGGAGCACCCGTTCATCCCAGAGACAGTTAAAATTAGTGACAATATTATGTATTGGCAAGGTCATGGAGAAACTGGAACTCTCACACACTGCTGGCAGGGATGTGAGCTAGTACACATGTTGAGAAAAATTTTTGGTAGTGTTTGCTAAAGCTAAATACATAAGTAACTCACAACCTGATAATACTCTTCCTGAGTATATAACTAATAGAAAGTTTGCTTAGACCCATGGTTAGGTTATACAAGATGTTTTTAGCTTTATGGATTATAACTGAAAATTGGAAACAACTCAGTCCTTTTCAGCAAGAGAACATATGATTTATGGTATATTCATACAAGAGGATAATGGAAAACAAAAGGCAGAAGAATTCTCCTGCATGTGGCCATTGTGTGACAAATCCCCTTTCCATCACTTACTTAGTGTGACTGACATCATTAAAATAAAGGAAGATGCCAGACCCAAAGGCACACAGACTGTTTGATGTCATTTTAGGAAAAACAGGCAAAGCTAATCTATGGTGATTGAAAGTCTAAAACTGATAACCTGGAACCAGCACTCACCCCTCCTGGTCAAGTCCCAGGCATCCGGGCATAGTGGTGGTTGTGTCTATTGAGTGGAAAAGGGCTTAAGTAGACATCTGTGATACTCAAAAATATTCCCTGTCTTTGTATGGGCTGTGGTGATGTATCTTGGACCAAAGACACACACACTTGTTAAAATCATTGTACTCTGTCCTTGAAATGCATGCACTTTATCATGTGAATGTTGCATCTCAAATAAAATTATTTTCCTTTTGCTAATATGTACAATGTGGCAAGGGGAGCAAAGATTTCATAATCAGATCTGGAAAGTCACCTTTATGTTTAGTGTGAACAAATTTCTTGATCTCTTGGCCTTCAATTTCCTCATCTGTGTATCCTCATTTCAGAATTGTATAGCTCTACTGTAATAATAATAATGAATGTTTAATTCTACTTTTTAATATGTCTAGGGGACCATTAAGAATAATTATCCAAAAACTTTAAGTTAATCTTTTGTTTTTAGAATGGGGGCCATGGGGACAGGGGTGGATCTGAGGGAGGAATTATTTAGTTTCCTAACTGGGCATTGTTGTTTGATTTGCTAATTACTAGTGATTAGGGTTTTTACAATCATCAAGTGCAAAGGTTAACTTGCAGAGAACTGCTTACAATGCATGTGATTGTTGTCAAAGAACACTGCAAAGGAGAAGAAAATGATTTCTGGGATGAAAAGATCGCCCCAAGATTACCTAAGTAGGTTTATATCTAAATTATTCAAGTATTTTTAAAGCTTCTCTAAACACTTCAGTCTTTCTAATTCCTTTTGAATCATCCCATTGGTCCTCTCACTAATTGGTAAAAATTCTTTGACATCTACTCACTTTATATTTGTCTTGTTTTTGTTTTTTGTTTTTTTGAGACAGGGTCTCTCTCTGTGGTTCAGGCGCGTGCGAAACCCACTAACTAGCCTAGGACAGCTCTGAACTCACTACGTGGCCCACACTGGATTTGAACACATGGCAATCCTGATGCCTCAGCTTCCCAAGTGTTGGGATTATAGGCATGTGCCACCACACTCAATTAATGTGGTGCTGGGGAATCGAACCAGGGCCTTGTGCATGTTAGGCAAACACTCTAACTCCTGAGCTATGCTCCCAGCTCTCTTACATTATATTTGAATGAATCATGCTATCAGCTTTATATCAGACCATATTTAGCAGAGTGCTTTACTTATAGTATATACATTTAATAAATTTTAGCTCACCCAATTTTTTTCTTCCTTCCATATCTACACACGAGAAATGATAAGAAATGAGATATGTTTCTTTAATAATTGTTTTTTCCCAACTAAGTTCTGTTTCATTTCATCAGCACTGAGATGAGATCACTCAAAAGCACAAGACAGAACATATTTTCGTTGCATTTGTAAAAGCAAGCTTGTCATTATACATTGGCATTGGGCTTTTTCTTTATGTAGGTTAGAGGCCAGAGTCTAAAATGCTGCACCTTTGCCTTGCAATGTTTTTGTGGCAGGTACCTCTGTTTAAAAGTGAGTAGAGGAGAGTAGATCAACAAAGATTAGCCTTGATGTACCTTGGTTATGTGTTCCCTTTCTATAATTTTTTTCAAGTGCTGAAAATTAATTTAGGGTTTTCAGACTGAGCTACAACCCCATATCCCCTACTTTTGTGTGTGTGTGTGTGTGTGTGTGTGTGTGTGTGTGTGTGTGAGAGAGAGAGAGAGAGAGAGAGAATGAGAGAGAGAGAGAGGGTCTTGCTAAGTGCTTCAGGCAAGGCTCAACTTATAATCCTCTTGTCTCAGCGGCCCAGGGTGCTAGGGTCACAGCATGCACCACTATGCCTGGCTTGCTGGTGTGTCTGGATCCAAGGAAGTTATCTGAGAACAGTTAGTTTGCCTTTAAAAAATTTTTTTAGTTGCATCTGTTTGTAGCAGAGCACAGGAGGTGGGTTAATCTTGGGTGGGCTAGGTCACTGCATCTCAAGTGGGACATAGGTGATGTCTTGGGTGAACTTCCTGTCCTGTCTCAGATTCCCAGAGTGCTAGGATTCCAGGCACTTGCCACCAAATCTCTTCTTCACATCAAGAGATTCTGGTAGGAAGGTGGGGTTAGACGCTGTAAGAGTCTCCCCTGCACGCCACACCTTCCCCTCTGCTTCCTACTGTGTGGCTTTCTGTGTCTCCTCTGACAGGTGCATTCTGTGGGCTTTTGCTTCCTGTGATAATTGATTCTTGTTCACTGGAGCTTCGGGCCATTAATACACATCAGGCAGCTGGAAGCTTTCTGTCCTCTCTTCTTGGGCCTGTTCCTCAGAGGCGGCATTTAAGACGCTGAGCCAGGGGTCAGAGCCCGACTCTGCTAAGTTTACCTTCTGTTAATTTACTTCCCGCCCTCTTGGCTAAGACCCTGATGACCTTCAGGGTCCCTGGCACTTTTTAACATAAAATTCTGTCCTGTCTCCTTCTACAGCAGAGGGCTGGGCAGCTAGGGGATCTTTAAACCAAGAGCATAATAAAGTGTTCTAACACCGAGCAGGACAGAGCAGGAACAAACAGAATGAATGCCCTGAAGGGAACAGAAAAGAAAATCTATTTCTAGAACATTCTATTAACGAGAGCATCAGGTCAGGTACTGTATAATTTTGCATGCAGTATAGCACAAGACGGACTCCCAGAATTCCCTGAGGTGGCATCTGTAATGTTTTCCTTCTGCTGGATATGGATTCCTTTAGCCGTCTCCCCGTCGTGTGGGAGCGTGGCCATCCTCACCCGGCACCCAGGGCCCTGGGCTCTGCAGAGCAGGCACACAGAGCCAGCCCACGTGGCCTGGCGGCTTGCTTCTGTCTTGTCTCCCTCTGGAGGGAGTGACATTAGCAGCTCGTCAGCCTTTCATCTGCCACCTTTACCCAGCACTTGGCTCTTGTTTCCCAGCTGGTTGACAAGCTCTGTTTTCAGTCACCAGAGAAGGCCTCTCTTCTGTGAGGCTCTGACCTCGGCAGGGGGCCAGTGGCAGGCAGAAGCCAGGCAAGCCCAAGCAGGAGGCCATGGCGGGGTGGGCATCCCGTCACCGTAGCCCAGGGCCCACAGCCCTGCACACTGGGAATAGCTGGGAGATTTTTATTATGTACAGATGTATACTTGCATATATTACAGTTTAGACCTAAATGTCACACCAAGGTCTCACGTGTTGAGAAGGGACTGGATTGTGGGGCACTGTGCTCAATAAATGAAGCCGTCGATGAGACCGTAGCTGAATGCGTGGGTAGGAGGTGGGACCTGGGGGCAGGTGGGTCCGTGGGGGTGTGACAAAAGGGTGTCCCCAGCTCCTCCCTTCTCTGTCTCTCTCTGCTTCCCAGCTGCCACGAGGTAATCAGCTCTCCTTTGCCACGTTCCTCCCCTGTATCCTATCTCCCTGGAAGCCATCTGACCCTGGACTGACACCCCGAAACTGTGAGCCAAATCAAACCTCTCTTTCTTTAAGTCATGGGTGTCAGGTATTTTTGTCTCAGGGATGAGAAAACTCATACAATGTCTGTCCCAATAACTAACAGAGACAGAGAATTCAGAACATATCCATTTTCCCTTCTTCTGCCAGCCTTTTAAAGGCCCTTCTTTCCTTTGATAGAAGCTCCAATGTTATGTATTTAGTACCATTTCTGAATGAAGTCAGAATTCTCCACATAATTTTGTCCTTTTTTAAAATGTTTGATCGTTTCCAGATATTATCCAGAAGGTAGTGACCATGTTTACTAACCCAACTGGTATTGCTTAGTAAATGTCTCAAAGGAATTCTTTCATTCTTTCTTTCTCTCTTCTTTTTTTTTTTGTGAGACAAGTTCTCACTCTGTAATCCAAGATGGTCCTGAACTTGCCATATGGCCCAGGCTGGCTTCAAACTCATGTCAATCCTCCTCCTTCAGCCTTCTGAGTGCTGGGATCACAGGCATGCACCACCATGCCCAGTTATAATGTTGTTCTGGGGGATCAAACCCAGGATCTCATGTTTCCTAGGCAAGTGTGCTAACTGCTGAACTACACCCCTAGCCCATTTTTAACTTTAATTTTGACACAGAGTCTTTCTAAGTCACTACATTGTCCTGGCTGGACTCAACCTTGCGAACTTCCTCCCCCAGCCTCCCAGAGTGCTGGGTTTACAGGTCTGTACCACCAGGCCTACCTTCAAGGAGATTCTGGTGACAATGCCCCAAGCCACTCATAGCCACCAACCTCATTGTGGAAATAGGGGGGATGGCAGGGAGAGCAGCAGCATTCTGAGGTGAGAGCAGTTTCCTTCATTGTCCCTGGTATGACACGCAGGATGAGCTGGGTGTGGTGACCGTAAGTGATGCCCTATAAAATAATGTTCCTGGTAACTGTTCTAAAAAATCAATCTTACCACTCTTCATGGCCCTCAAACACCACACCCTTCTAAAATTTCACGAAGTTGTTTTTATTTCTTTAATTGAATGTTTCTTGACCACAATTAAACTCCAGAGGATGGCCTTGAACTCCTAGGCTCAAGTGGTCCCCTGCCTCAACCTCCATCCACTAACTCCTGACAGACGTCTCCACCTTACTGTAAAGATATGTGTGGATTTTTCCTGAAGAGCAAATGTCGATAGGCAAAGATTATTTCATTTTTATTTGTCATCTACCCTTCTCCAGATGCTCAGAGGGAAGCAACAGGTAGCAAGAACTAGAAAGTATTTAGATAGGTTAGCGTGATTTATGTTGGAAGAAATTCATGGCCCAAAAAAAGATTGGAAAAGAGCTTAAGCAGGAAAAGAGAATCTGCAAAATGTGAAGATTTTTATAGAATGTTTAGAAGAGAACAGAGTTTTAAGGGGTTATTATGGTTTGAACCTGGAGTGTCTCCTCAAAGCCTCATATATTTGGGGAGTGATTGGCTTGGATTGTGAGAGTTAATTGCATTAGTGGATTAAGCATTGGTTTCATGGGGCTGGAGGAATGGCTCCACGGTAAGAGTGCTTTCCTAGCAAGCTCTAAGTCAAGCACTAAGTACCTGAGTTTGATTCCCCAGCACCACATATGCCAGGTGTGGTGACGAATGCCTATAATTCCAGCACTTGGGAGGCTGAGACAGGAGGATTGTGATGAGTCCAAGGTCAGCCTGGGCTCCATAGTGAGTTCAGAACCAGCCTGGGCTACAGAGTGAGACCCTGTCTCAAAAAAAAGCATTGATTTCTGTGCTGTTAAATGGAAGAACCTGACCATTGGATAGGTAGATCCCTGAGAGTAAGGCCTGGGGTGGTGCATTCGTGCCCCAATTCTTCCCCCTTTCCTTCCTGTTGTGATGCCATGAACATTTGTTCTCCATCAGACTGTTCCATCATGCTACCACTGCCAGCTGACCATACATGGATGGAGACCTCTGAAATGTGATGAGCTCAATAAAACTTTGCTCCCAAGAGTTGTGGGTGCCAGATATTGTGTCCCAGTAATGAGAAGGTAACTAAGAAGGGTGGTGTGCAAACTGGTGGAACAGAGGTAGATTTCTCATGGAATTCTCACCAGTACAACCCTCTTCTAAGTCCCTGGGTCCTGACTAATGTGTTTACATGTTCATTTTATATTTATATGAATGTAGTAGTGGTCTCCACGAATTGCATACACTTTAGGCTCTGTAAGTATGATGCTTGGGTGGGTCTATAGAGAAGTAAATGAGTGATGCTAAGAAAAATTTTCCATACCTCAAAAGATAAAAAGATGACGGTATTCCTCTCTGTCATGTTAGATCTCTACTTAATAGTCTAAGGGTTACCTTAATTGAGTAGTGTGCAAAGCCTTTAAACTTCGCAGCAGATTGATATGCTTTTGCCAGTTGCTGTGAAATGAATTATATTCTTCCCCATTTTGATGTCTCTCTCAGCCTGTTGGCATTTGGAGATGAAACATGGAAACCAAGGACTGGAGAGGAAGCATTGCAGGTAGAGAGAACTGCAAGTGCAAAGCCCGTTGAGCTGGAATGTGCTTGGTCTGCTTGAGTACCAGCAAGGAGGCCACCGTGAGTAAGGAGTGAGTGGTAGTACAGAAGGTTAGACAAGAACATGGGCACAGAAACACATTTTCATAGGGCTTCAGTAGGTCACATCAGCAATCTTTAGGACCTTAGGTTTAGACGGGAAATTAGGATGTGGGAAATTTTTACAGGAGAAACTATGTCACCTAGTATTTGAATTGGAACACTTTGACTGCCATAGTGAGACTTGACCAGAAGGGGGAAAGGATGAAAGCAGACTGTCTTCATTGCCATGACGCAATATGTGATATCCACAAATTAGAAGAGGAAAGGTTTATTTTCGTTCACAGTTAAGAAGGTCACAGTCCACTCAGAGGCAGCTGGCAGCAATGGAAGTACAAGGCAGAGGCAGAGATGGAGTCAGCTTCTCAGGACATCACAAATAGAAAGTCAAGTCCCATCAAGTCCAGTCTCTCCCCAGAGGAAGAAGCTGTAACAATCTTTCTTCTTCCTTCCTTTTGTACAGTTTGAGTCCCCAGCTGGGCCTCCCACATCCAGGTGGTGCTCTTCCCTCATTCGCTGGACCACAAATCACTCTCTAATCCAGGCTGGTTCTTACCTGCCTAATCCATGCTGGTTCCTGATTGCCTCGAGTTGACATAATCCCTGCAACTGTCATACACACATACTAATTATAAGAAGTTATTTCAATAATTCAGGTCAGAAACATTGGCAGCTTGGATCCTGGTAGAAATATTTGCAGTCATGAGATGTGGCCAGCTTTCTGATGTGTATTGAAGGCTCACCCAATTTTGTTGGTGAATTTGATAGAGTCTGAAGCTAAAAGCCTGGCATACAAATGGCTCTACTTTTAGCCTTGAGAAATTAGATGGAGAAAGTAGACAGAGCTTCCATTTGCTGAGTGAGGAAACTGGAGGAAGAACAGTGAAGGTGGGATCAGGTGTACCATTTGGGTCATGCTAAGTATGAGATATTTATTTACCATAAAGTGGAGATGTCCAATAGGCAATTGATATGAGATTGGAGTTCAGGTGAGAAGTCTTTGATAGAAACAAAAACCTGGGAATCATCAAGGCAAAAGTGATATTTCAAATCATGAGAAGGGATGGGCCCAATAAGGAAGCAAACATAAATGAATAAAGGTTCAAAGAATTAGCTCTGAAGAGCTCCAATATTTCAAGGTTAATATGATGAAAAAGAACCCACAAAAGGTACTCCAAAGAAATTGCTGATTATAGAGAAAGAAAAACAGGTGAGAAATCTTGGAAGTCAAAGGAAGAAAGTACCTCAAGAAGTAGGACTTGATCCCCTAGGAAATGCCTCTGAGAGACCAAGTAAGATGAAGACCTGGAAGTGACCACTGGGTTTAGCAGCAGAGGTCTCTGGAAATCTTGAGGACAGCAGAGTTATCACAGTGGTATAGGTAAAATCCGGGGGAAATTGAAGGTAATAAGAGACTAAGAGGAGGGGATTGGAGACCATGATGATAGATTCCTCTTTCAAGGGATTTTTCTCTAAGAGGGCAGGGGCAGGGCTGGTGGCTGGGGGTTAATGAGGGATCAAGGTAGAGCTTTTCTTTTTAAGATGATGTGAACAGCACCCATACAACCGTAGTCTCCAGCACGCGGTGGGTTGGGTTTGACCAGGGTGGGTTCACAGCCCAAGTACACAGGAGAGAAAGGCAGATGAGGGGAGGGTTTGGGCAGTGACGCTAACAGGGAACTCTGGAATCTGAGCTTGGTGAGGACTGAATAGGAACCTGGTCGTGGGGGGGGGGGGTGTGGATAATGGAAAGTTGGGGGACTGACAGCTTGTAGGTGTGTCACGAGCTGCCAGAATTAAAGAATCATGGTGCTGGGAAGATAAGCTGGAAGGTCAACAGATGATAACTGAGAAGAGGTTGCTTTGGATGGTAATGACACATCTAGAGTATACCCCGGGGCTGGTGTTGACACAGAGGAGGGCACGGACACCGGGGGACTGAAGGGCGGGGCTCACAGGAGGATACAGCGACCCCACCGGCATGCACCTTGCTGTCTTACTGATGTGCTTCCAGCTGACATCTCTTCTATGGGTCACTGCCTGTGCCCTACCAGCTGTCACCTAATGTAGTATTCTCCAATGAAAGGATACCTGTTGTGGCCCCTGACATCCCTGAGAATTGTGACAAGACTGTGACAAGGAGTTGTGACTAAACTATTCAGAGACGAAGGGAGAATGAGCCTCTGCCCCATCCCAGTGCTGAGCCCCGGGAGGGGCCTGAGGAAGGAAGAAGACAGCTGTACGGGACGAGAGGTAGCTAAGGAGAGGGGCTCCTGGGAGGGCAACGAGACCCCCCCCCATAAAAGCACAGCCAGGAACATGTTGCCACAGCTTCACAATTTAGTCAATGTTATCAGTCCACAATCTAAGCAACATCTCATGGCTGTTAAAATTCATACCTGGGTATAATGTGTTCCAGAACCTTCAGTATGGCCGTGAGTCAGACAGAAGTCATGAGCCAGGCTCCTTTCATTCTTTGATTTATTCCTCCCTCCCTTTCTCCTGCTCTCTTGGCACTCAGGACAAGATAAACAACATCTAAAAGTTGCTAAAATTCTTTCTACCTGCTTTCCTTTATGATTAAAAAGAAATCAGGCCCTGGAACCAGCTCCCTGTCAGGCAGGAAAAAACTCAGATTCCTGACAGGAAGGAATCTCACCTGTGTGGAAGCCTCTCACAGACCAGGCTCTGCCACCAACTGGTCACCATGAAGCAGCCCCCCGAGTCCCTGCTGCTGGCCTGCCCAGGACAGAGCAGCCTTGCGGGAGACGGAGGCTCCCACCTCAGCAACTCGTCCTCCCCGGGACAGCCCCTGGGACGATCCCTACAACGACCCAGATAACTCGCTTTGAGGACACTCCTCTGTTCCTCCGTGGCCTCTCACCTTACACTATGGCCACTGGCCATGGCGGAACTCACCTTCCCCCCACTCCTCCACCCCACACTTCTGTGTTATTTTCTCTCCTGCAGCTTTAGGTGCCCATCTTGTTTTTCCTCCATCACCCTTCCACTCCAAACTCTTTTTTCTTCCCATCATCCCCTCTTCAGCTGCCATTTCACAGGAAAATGCTTCTGCATTTTTTATTCTCCGCGTCATCCTACCACCATCGGGGGAACCCACCTTCTTCACACGTGCGGGGTCTCCTGCTTTCCCGGCCTGATATTCCCGCGACTTGCTGCTACAGCTGTCTCTGATAGACACTGGGAGGAGAGCCAAACAGTCTGCGCAAGTCTCCTTGCCGTCCCCAGATCCTGACACACTTCAGGGACACTTACACACCTATGTGACTGAGCACCTGAGGTGCTGGCCTTTCCTGTTCTAACTTTTTCAAGGCTCGAAGCTGAGCTAGGTGGAGTCTGCCTGCAAGTGCCCAGGGCCAAAGGAAGCTAGTCCCCTGTGGCTGCACCTGCTCTGGGAGAGGTCATCAGGACTAGAATGCCCCCCTTTCCTAGTTCAGGGCTCACAACTTGAGAACCTCTCCCCTACCGTGCGAGCTCATTATGCCCCTGGCTTATCCTCGTGTTAGAATTACCTGTGCCTGTGTCCCACTCTGAGGGACTGGGATTTGACTCACTTGGGGTGTGGCTTGGGCTTTGGAACTTTTAAAGAATCCCCAAGTGATTCTATGTACAGATGGACATGGGACTGCTGGCCTCAACCCCTTTGGCTTCCCTTCGTGTCCTACCCATCCTGTAAGATGCGGTTAATAACTGAACTCCATCTCCCCGCGTCAGCCTCACCGCTGCCTCCTGAGACCTCACACCCATGTCAGTCTGTTTTCCTATTGCTCCCAGTACTAGCTGTTTCAGTTGCCTTCCTGCTGCTGGAACAGAACATCTGAATCCATCAATTTAAAAGGAGGAGGCTTGTTTTGGTTCATGGTTTTAGTTCATAGTCAGTTGGTTCCAAGGCTGCAGTGGCACTGGGGAAGACATGCCAGAGGAAACTGGTTCACTGTGTGGCAATCAAGGACAGAGAAAGGAAGGAACTGGGATGATACACCCTTCAGGTCTACCTCCAACCAAGCCCCACCTTGTTACAGTACCATTAGCTGCTGACCTCATCACCCAATGAGTCTACGGATGACCACAGTGCCCCACCATGACCAACCAGCTTCCAAACACGTGAGCCTTTGGGGGACTTCTTAAATGATAACACTGCCCATCATGCGTGTATGGAGAAACCACATAACTGTCACATTCTATGATCATGTAAGTTGCACTTACAGATTTATCTTTTAACCAAAGATTAAAGATGTAGAATAGTTCTTCATATAATTATTGGTCATTTCTTCAGAGAAATATCTGTTTAGTTCTTTCGCCCATTTATTGATTGGGTTCTTTATTCCTTTGGTGTATGATTTTTTTAAGTTCTTTGTATTTTTGGGATATTAATATCTGTCAGAAGAATTGCTGTAAATCTTTTAATTAATTCTTTATTCTCCGCAGTCTCCATTTCCTTCATTGATCATTCCAAAACCCCAATGTTTAATTCCTCTCCTTGACCTCTTCAGGTGACTCCTCTCTGTTGGCACCAAGTAAAATAGATTCCATCAGGTATAATCTTTCTATTTTTTACTTCACCCAAACAACACATTTATCTATAGCGAGCCCTTTCTTCCCTCTCACTCCCTTCATCTGAAAGGACAATATGTCCCTGACCCAAATCAAGGTTAGCACCGCCACCCTGATGCCTATGTCAGCACATGTCGCCATTAACGTGATTAATCATGTGCTTTCCCGTACCTTGCACCATACCCTCTCTGCTGGGCCCGACTGTCGCCCTCTCTTCACCCTACTTTCCCTCCTGCTCTCTTGTCTACAGTCCTGGCACCCACTTGTCTGCTCTGGTGGTGTATTGGTGGTTGACTCAGGGGAAGGCGTCTTCCAGATGCTTCTTTGAAAAACTCTTGAATTGGTATTCAGACTTAAGGATTGTTTTCCTAACCCCCTTGCCATGTGGCAAGAGGGCTCTGCTTGTGCCATCAACACTACGCATCTCTCTTGTTGCCAGTGCTAGTGCTCTGTTGCAAAGCACTAACAGGAAGGCTGCCTGGAAGCGTGAAGCAGCGTGTTAATGACGCCACTGCTCCTGACAAGCTGAACAAAAGGCATTCACGTGTCTTTTGTCAGAACAATGAAAAAGCAACGGATCCGGCAACCCTTGGGAAACTGTTTGACTTTTGTTCACATACTGACAACTCCAACAGAGGCCGAGAAAAAAATGCCCCACATGAAAAAAAAAATGACAAAAGCACAAACAGGAAACAGAGGACAGGGAGGAAATCAACAAACAATAGAAGAGTGTGTAATTTTGTGTGCTCAGCGAATACAATTAAGTAAAGCTTGGTTTAGGAAGAATGCTTCCACGGGGGCTGGGAGCCAGGTGTCTGACTGGGTCTCCAGGCCTAGGGTACAGGTAGTGGATTTCTTTCACTGCAGCTTTGAAAACTTGAATAGTAGTGCACAGAAAAGTGTCACTACTGCTGCTTCTACTCAAAACACAGTAGCTCTGCTGCTGGACATGGTGGTGCATGCCTGTAATCCCAGCACTGAAGCTGAAGAAGGAGAATCTTCATTTACAGCCCAGCCTGGGCCACTTAGCAACTTAGTGAGACCCTGTCTCAAAATAAAAAAAAGAAGGAGCTCGGGTTGGGGATAAAGCTCAGTGTGAAGGCCCTGGGTTCAATCTTCTGTAACACAAACTCACAGTAGGTCAAGAGGGATAACAGAGAATTCTCTAGTATTAAACTTTCTCGTAAAATATATTTATATACAGGTTTACATAACATATTGTGCATTTTAAATTTTTAAATATTATCGTCATACCAGTTAATCTTAATTGTCAACTTTAGTAGCTTAAGATATGCCTAGAGTGGTGACTGAATCATACGGTCATCCGCCTCATCAGAGGATTATTCCCCTGGTGTTCATATCCAGGTATGTGGCTGGGAGGTGAGGCCCATCTGGATGAGGTGGACTGTGACTCTCTTGCAGGTGGGCTTCCCTTGTACTCTGCTTTCCGGTCACCACAGAGTAAGCAGTTTTGTTTGCTCCACTGTGCCCTTCTACCATGATGTTCCTGCCTAGGAGCCAGCCACTGTGGTCTGAAACCTCTAAAACCATGAGCCAAATTAAACCTACCCTCCTTTAAGTGGCAGGTATCAAGTGTTTTATTCCAACTACAGAAAATCTGACCAATAGAATAATTACATAACATTTCTTATGCTGGCCAAATATACTAGAAACTATTGACAGTAAAAACACAATACCCAAAAGAAATAACTGATAAATCGGACCCTATCAAAATAAAAAACTTCTGGGCTTCAAAAGGCATCATTAAGAATATGAAATAATGAGCCACAGAATGAGAGAAAATATTTGTAAATCATACATCTGATAAAAGATTATATCCAGAACATATATACATACATACAAACTTAAAAATTAATAGTAAAATACAACCCATTTTAATAATAGATATGAATAGATATTGCCCCAGAGAAAACACAGGAATGAAGTTAAGAACAGGAAAAGATGTTGTATACCACGCACTGTTCACTGGGGAAACACAAATAATCACACCCACACTGAGACAGGACCGCACATACACTAGAGTGTGTGTTATCAAAAATGCCTACCACACGTTGGCAAGAATGTGGACAAATTGGAAACTTCCTGCATTGGAAACTTCAGCCTCTGTGGGAAAACAGTCCTTACACTATAGCCAGGCAATTCCACTCTTTGGAATTTTCACAGGACAAATTTACGTCGAGTGCCAACACATGGGTGTAAACGTTGATCAGAGTGTTATTCACAAGCACCCAAACTGGAAGCATTCTGTAGACCCAAATGGAAGACAGGTGAGCGGAATGTGCTAACTCCATGCTATGGGGTAACGTGTAACAGTTGTAAGGACGGAGCTGCTGTGTCCTGTGATGACATAGATGACGAACCTCGGATACATATGCTAAGGAAGGGAGGCCGGATGTGAAAGACTCCCTGCCGTGTGTCTGATTCTGTTACGTATCTGATGTTCAGAGAGGGCACTATACAGGCACAAACACATCGGTGTGGTCTAGGGTTGCCGATGGAGCCGTGTTCTATAAACTGGCACGAAGAAACTTTTTTTTAAGTCATGAAAATGCTCTACAGCTGTATTGCTTTAGTTAAACCTCAACTAAACTTTAAAAACAATTATAAAAAAACAACTCATAGTTCTTTACTGCGGAACCAAATGTCCACATTTAATTGCTCAATATAAAACATGAGTAAAGACTAGTGCAACTCTGAACCCCAAGATCAGATATTTAGGACTCATTGAGAGCAGAGGCTTCTCGGAGCTTCAAGTAGTTCATAAAGATGGCCAACCAGCCCTTGACCAGATGATAGAAGAAACGGTACCCAGCTGGAAACATCTGCTCTCCTCTCTTCTCACGTCCTGTTCCAAAGGCAAGGGCAAGGTGCAAGTTGGATTCGCATTCTTGAATAAAGAGGCTAATTGTGGGGTTTTTGTTTGTTTGTTTTGCTTTGCCTGTGAGCAGTTTTCTCCCCAACCCCACCCTGATACTCAATATTGAGCTCAGAGCCTTCGCACTGAACTTCATCCCCAGTTCTGTTTATTTGTTTATTTTTAAACTTTGGAGTCTTGCCTAGTTGCTAAGTTGCCTAGGCTGGGCTCAGACTTTTGATCCTTCTGCCTCGGCTTCCCAGAGCACTAGAACTACAGGCCCGAGCCAGCCAACACACCAAGCTGCCTTATTCTTTCTTAAAGATCATCTAACAATGACAAATAAGTGCACATGGGTCATTTCCTTGTCTGGGATTGTACCAAAAGGCACATGCCCCACCAACCCATCCTCCACACCTACCTCAAGTCGTCCACTTGTGAGGCAGGGCGGGGCTTGGGAGCTCAGCGGTAGCAGTGCAGCCTGTGCACCCCAGCCTATGGTAACCTGTCTGGGAATGAACGCTGAGACACAATTTTTAAGACACAACTAGCAAATGGTAAGAAAATGTTGGAAGATCAGGCTGGCAACCTTGGAATGTAACACAAGAGCCTCTCTGACATGTGCTGTGAGCGCTCTCGATGTGAATATGCTACCCCTTCTCTCTTCTAAATTATGGGGAGTTTGTATAGGCCATGGCTTGGTAAGTTACCGATGAGTTGTGTTTCCATGGCAACTACTTATTTAGCGATGTTTTATGTCTGTTTCAGAAATTGCATGAATTACAACATTGTTTTATTTGCAAGTCAAAGTCTCATCAGTAAAGCTGAGCCAAGCGTGTTTGTCTGTGTATCTGCAGCTGTCTTTCCTTCTTTATTTCTCTCTTTTTAGTTCTAGGAACTGAGCAGAAGTCATTTCCCAGCCTTTTTTATGGTTTATTTGAGACAGAGCTTTGCTAAGTTGCTCAGGCTGGGCTTAAACTTAAAATTCTCCTGCCTCAGGCTCCCAAAGTGCTAAGATTATAGGCCTGTGTCACTGGGCTCCAACTACAACCATTTTTTTCCCCTGATAGCCTCAGTTCTACACAGCAATGCTGATATTATTGTGAGAAATGAGGTCTTTCTGTAAGGATAATTAAAAAGGGCAGAGGGCAAAATTCCCAGGCGCACCCCTGGGCATGGTAGCTTGCTGGGACTTACGGAGCCAAGCCAGAGGCCTTTGACAGGTGATGCTGGGTCCTGTTCTTGCCTTTCCAAACCAAATCCAAGTGGAGGCGGACATCCTTCCAAGGGAATGGCACCCTGTCTCACACGTGCCAAGGACAGAGTGGCCCAGTGGTGAATCTTCTCTTGTTGGACAGTCCTTCCTGGCTTTTGAGTAAGTATATCAATGAAGGCAGTCTAGCATTTTGCAGACAGATTTGCATTCAATTTACGTAGAATTCTTAAAAGCTTTAGCAACGTGTGGGGATGTGAGTCACAGCTCGAGACAGGGTCAGGATTGAGGTTTGGATGTGAAGTGATGCAAATTTAAAAAAATCCATCCCATCTGCTGCTATTATTCCATCTCCTTGTATTTATAGACCTGGGAGTGGCGGTACCAGATCCGGGCGTGCCACAGCGCTCCCCTGTGCCCGAGTGCCCGCTTGCGCAAGGTACTCTGCCACCACACACCTGCCTTTTCCCTTCGGACCCACAGCAGCCCAAGATACTGCCAACACTGGGATTCCTTCCTGTCTCAAGCCCTGACTCCGACACCGTCCCCCTGCCCGTGGCTCCTGGGATGCCTGGCTCTTCTCTCAGGCTCCAAATGACGTTCTGCAGAGGGTTTATTTTATCAGAAACATTATCCTGGCTTCCTTTTCCTGATCTTGAAATGCAATTCAATACAGAATATCATAATATTATTAAAAGGATGCTCATCTGGCTGCTTAAAACTGCAGACCTTTATTTCAGGCGACATGATAAAATAAGTCCAATACATGAAAGCATTAAATATGAAAGTATGTCAGAGCATGAACAGGCTGGAGGGAAATGGCTACCTATGTGAGTTACGGGCACAGAGCCTTTCTCAGGTCAAAGTTAATAGAACAAAATCAAAAAGGAAGACATTGGGGACTGGGAATGTGGCTCAGGGGTTGGAGCGCTTGCCAAGGAAGCATGAGGCCTTGGGTTCGATCCTCCTACACCACATAATAGGTGGGCGTGGTGATGCACACCTGTAATCCTAGCATGAGGGAGGCTGAGGCAGGAGGATTGCCATGAATTCTAGGCCAGCCTGGGCTCCCTAGTAAGTTCAGGAGTAAGACCCTATCTCAAAAGCAATAACAACAAAAAATATTGGGTTGAATACATAATCAGCATAAACAGTAAAATTTCCTATATATAAAGGGAATTGTTAGCAAAATTAAAAAGGAAATTATAAACTAGAAAAATAGTTGTGAGGGGCTGGAGGAACAGCTCAGCGGTTAAAGTGCTCACCTAGCAGGGCTAAGTCAAGGGCTAAGTACCCAAATTCAATTCCCCAGCACCACATTAGCCAGGTGTGGTGGTGCACACCTGTAATCCCAGCACTCGGGAGGCTGAGACAGGAAGATTGCTGTGAGTCCAAGGCCAGACTGGGCCACAGAGTGAGTTTAGGATGAGCCTGGGCTGCAGAGCAAGACTCTGTCTCAAAAAAAAAAAAAAGAAAAAGAAAAAGAAAAAAAGAAAAGAAAAGAAAAAGAAAGAAAGAAAGAAAAAAAGAAAAATAGCTGTGAAAAAGATCAATAGAAGTTAGTATTCTGATACTGAGAACTTAATCCATGAATTAATTTGGAAAATGATAATATAACTGTTAAAAATTAATACTTCAAAAGGAATATGCAAGAATTTATAAAAGAAGTCAATTTATAAATGACTATTTAAAAATGGTGAAGGCTTATTTTTCTCTCTCTCTGTTTTGTCCTGCTGGGATCAAGCCCAGGGACTTTACACCATGCTACATTTCCAGTCCATTTTCGTATTTGATTTTGAGACAGGGTCTCTCTCAGTTGCCCAGGGAGAGTTCAAACTTACAATCCTCCTGTCTCAGCCTTCAAGAGAGCTGGGATTACAGGCCTCTGCCACTGCACCTGGTGGAAATGGATTCTTAGAGAACACAATAAAGCATGTAGAATATGTTTGATATTCTTCAAGCATTGCATTAAGAACTGTACTTCTGGGTGGTGGCACTACGGTTGGCTTTTATTGACTCCTTAAACCTTTTTTATTTATAAAATTATCCACCGTCAGTTGGCATCCATTTGGTAATAAAGAAAAAATTTCTTTCAAAATGATACAAGAAATATTTAACAATATTAAAAAATTGTGATAATCTACAGAAAAAAGCAGGATTCAAAATTATAAGTGCAGTATAATTATGCATTGGTAAAAAGAAATCTTTACCATAGGAATAAGAAGGTAAGAAAACGGACTCAAATGTGAGTATAGCTGCGCTTGAATGGTGAGATTATATGGAAATTTTTTTTGTCTTCTACTATGGAGATCAAAATGTGTTAATATACTTTTAAAAGATAAGAATGTCAGTCATGTGAATAGTTCATCCAACAATGAGTAATTGTATAAGGATCGTGAGACTTGATGTCTGCTGCCTACTGAAATTTTAGAATTGTTACGGCAGAGTGTTGGCCATGGAAGAGACCGCAGCCTACCATGGGGGATGAAGAAGGAAACACACAATTAACACTTCGACTGTTACAGTTTGGATCTGGAATGTCCCCAGTAAACCTCATGTATTCAGCTGTTGTGGATTATCTATGGATTTCAGGTGCTGTTGGGCAGTGGGGCCGGGTCACCAGGGGCTGATAACTGAGGGTGTGGTGGATTCCTGGCCAATCACTGAGTGGGTGGCCTGGGAGGATATATACTTCTGCCCAGCTTCTTCCTGAGGCCCTGGTCCTCCTCCAAAGCCTCTCCCTTGCTCAAACCTACGTATCCCATTCATTCTTGCCATTTTCTGAAGCAGTTATGCCAGTCCTCTATTGCAAGGGTCTTCACCAAAATATGGTGAATGCTGATACCAAGTGTTGTCCAACAGAAATGCAGGTTCGTAAAAACATGACCATGTGTCTGCATCATTCTAATCCACTGGATCTGGCTCAGTGTGACTACGGGCTTGTCCCCAAAGTCAACGGTAGCAGAGCAACTAAAGACATATGCAAAAGCCACCATCCAGAACTACTCCAAAAAGTGGCAAAACCAGTAAGTGTGCTCAAAGCCAGGGGGGATTTCGAGGGGGGACTGATAGCAATGTATCTTTTTAAAGCAATAATTAAAAAAAAAAAAACTTTAAACAGTCACTCTATTTTTTGGTCACGCTGAACATACTCTGTGCTGTTACCAAGTTTAAAATATTATGGATCATAGATCCATAATAGATCAATGATTACAGCAGTTGCCTAGGAGCCATGAGGCCCCAGCTCCACATAATAGCCTGGAGTGGTGGTGCACATGTGAATCCCAGCACTCAGGAGGCTGAGGCAGGAGTGCCAAAGTTCCAGGCCAACCTGAGTTGTATAGTGAGTTCAAGACCAGCCTGGACGACAAAGTAAGATCCTAGCTCAAAAAAAAAAAAAAAAAAAGTATGGGCGAGATAACAATGCTCAAATAACTATCTATTTTTCTATAAATTTTGTCTAAATTTAACTCATAGTTGCAAAATGTAATCTGGCCATTGGAGATGCCAGGCTGACTCCAGCTTAAGATTAGAGGCCACCCAAGCTCTGATAATGTCTTTGCCAAACATGTCGTAATCCTCTGTCTCATCCAGTCACACCTCCGGTGTTCCACACCAGACTCATTACACTCATTAAATGTTCTGTACTCTCTATCTGGGGCCTGTTGGCACGATATTGTCATGCTGCCTGGGTGTCTGCCTTCCCAACAGAATAACAATGTCTACTGAGAGAACAAGTAGACACCGATCTGCTCCCTCCATGTGTTCAGCCACAGTCTCTGGAGATTTGCCTGGAGCTGAAATGAGCCCAGTAACAAAGCAGGCCAGTGACACGGTGACCAGGGTAGACCACATGTAGGGCAGAGAGGCATCCGTGACTTCATCTGATGGTGACACTTTGGCATTCTTGTGGTAGCTGCTTGCCTGCTTCTCTTGGTACTGACTTTGCCCGTGGTTCCTATGGCATTTTTGGTCTCCCCATGTAAATTGTAGCCTCTTTGGCAAAGAGAATAAACTCACCTTTCCATACGCCTTACCAATTTAGGCTTATTTCTATGGTATTTTATAGAAAGGGAGCTGGAGTCCTTTCCCACTTCTTCCTGCCTTGAATCCAGACATGATGTATGGAATCTGAGCAGCCATCCTTGGATCCCGAGGTGACAAGAATGAAGGACAGAGTAGGAGCATCACCAGGTTATTAACCATGGCACCATCAAGAAGATGTCACATCTGTGCCAGCAGTCAGCTAATGCCATAATTTGTATTATGAGAAAAGAATAATGTTTTCATTATCTATTGCCTGAAATTGAATGTAACTACCTAGCATCCATTCCCTGTATGTCCTGATGTATTTGGACACCCGTCTCTACTTGACTTATTATGGTACCTCAGGTGATACTGACTCCATCTGTAGGTGTCTGGGTGGTATTGAATGGCCAATGGGGATTCCATTCTTGCCAGTGTCGAGAAAAGGAGCCAATGAGTTGTAGGGGCTTACGTGATGTAGCAACAAGATCTACCTCTCCTTCCTGGGGGTATTATTTTTATTTTTTTATTTTTTGCACAGGTTGAGCTCTGGAATCAATGTAATTATGTTGATGATGCCAGAGGATGCTGCCAACATCAAAGATGGCCGAATGGAGAGACAAAAATGACTTGGTTCCTAATCATCATTTCCCCATTGTACATCAACAAGAAAGCCTGCCTAAGGCTGTATGTGTTATCCTGGGAAAACATCTCTTTATTCTGTAATGTTGTTTGAATTGGGAATATTATTACTTTTCCCAAAAGCATCTTTACAGAAAATGAGGCTACCTGAGAAAGTTGAGTCTGACTATCTAATGCTAGCTTTTTACAAGAAGAGAGATTGAGTTCCAGCCTGCATGTTCAGCGTTTTCAAATGCTGAATACTGTTACATTTCTTCCCCCTTGGCGGTAGAAGCTTTGGATACAGAGAATAGTTCAGCCCCAAATGTGTCCTGAAACAAATGCTAATTTCACCCTGGTCAGCCTGACCCAGCCAGAGGAATGCTCTGACTTATTAAACTTGTATTTGTAGGAAAGGTAACGAAATTGAGCCAATAATAATAAATTAGCTTCCCTGGGGTGGGGCCTCAGGAGCAAATGAGTCAATGACTCTTAAGATTTCAGGAAGAGAGATCAGGGACTCTTTCATAACAGAGACCAGATTTCTGTAGTTGGTGTTTCTCAGAATGAGTTTCTCCATGGCTCACAAACATCTCCCAGGTTCCTCTGGGGCTATGAAGATGGAGACCTTGTGAATCACCTGTGGTTGGCCACAGCCATTAATTGCGCATTTCTGAGTCATGTGGTCCCAAGGAGAGGAGTGCTTTGAGATGTGCCAGATTCATATTAACGAGCACAATGCCTGGCGTAGGTGGGGCACTCCAAACTATAGTCGAATGAGGGAGGCAAGTGGTATTGTTTATATTTCTTATTTCCATCCTGTATTATTTAGGATTCTTTAGAAAACCAGAATTAACAGAAAAACATATATGTATAATTAGGTACTGGGACCGATGAGGTCGATTTATAAAATCTGCTGGCTGTGCTATCAGAAAAAGAGTCAAAAATGCCTATTTGCACATGGGATAACTAAAGCTTCCATCTGCTCAGACAGAGAACCAAGGATGAAACATTGCCCAAGGTTAAGGGTCTGGAAGCTTACTGTACAATTGCTGGCCCAACTCTGCACTGAAAATCAATGTCCAAAGGCCACAGCGAACTGGTGCTCTCCCAGAAAAAAAGGAATTACTTTCCCTTACCTCTGTTTTTTATTATGTGCGGGCTACAAGTCTACTGGTTGGTGCTGCCCACATCTGGGGTGGCTGTTCTTTCCTGTTTGCTGAGTCACCCATGGACATCCAAAACTGTACCGTACTGAACTGCTCAGCGTGTCTTAATCCATTCAAGTTGACAAAGCATGAGGAAGGGACACACACACACACGTACACACACTCTCATACCCTTATTATATATCCGATCCATAGTCCTCTTTTTCTTCTTGTTATATTGCCGAATATCACTGAACTAAGTATGAAGTCCAAAGAGACTTAACAATAGCCAGTATCAGGCCACTGGATTGTTCCAGAAACATTCTGCAGAACTTCTCCTTAGCCCCTAACCCAAAACTTTAAGCCCAGAATATTTTTAGAAGCTGTGGGCTAGAGGAGCAGTCTTCCCAAAAATATTGCTTGGAGACCTGGAATTTAAACACTCACTGCTGGTTCTCATCATTCAATCTGTCATGCTTGTTGGAGAAGATGACAAATCCTTCAAAAATGAGATCTAGCCATGTCCCTCACCTACTCATGGTGACGTAATTTGGAGAGTGTATTCCCAAATCAAGCTACGAAGTGCTTACCTTGCCTTTGAGGCTCTGTAAAGACATATCTTTTAAAAGGACTTAATTATTTTTTAAAGGATTTAATTCTTACATTTGCTGTCATTTTCTACTTGGTTAATGAGTAATATTATAACCAAATATAACTTTCAACCCTGAATATTATTATAGGTCACCTGGATATTTTCACCTTTTCTGAAGT
The DNA here is from genome assembly GCA_004027205.1 of Ctenodactylus gundi. Lineage (NCBI taxonomy): Eukaryota > Metazoa > Chordata > Mammalia > Rodentia > Ctenodactylidae > Ctenodactylus > Ctenodactylus gundi. The sequence goes on from PVKB01000118.1 coordinate 1,128,806, forward strand.
ATGTGCCTCTTCAGTAAACATCCAAGATCCACTGCTGCGAAACACGGTCAAGAGCTCCATTAATGTTTGTGGAATGAGAGCGTGGATCCTGTGGAAACTATCATGGGCATAAACACATAACACAGGTGACACTCAGGGTGACATATCTGATAGGGTTTAGCTTCCACATTTTGTAAGAAACAATGTAATTGTGGTGCTGAGGCTCTGCTGAAAGTTGAAGGCTTTTAGGTCTCTAATATATTTTATCATAAATGAATGATCATGGAACAATCATGGTATTAGGCGCTACATTTGAATTTTATTCTCATAATGACCGTATATAGTAAGAAATTTTATTGACATTTTTGTTGAAAAGCTGAGGACAGGTAGGACCTCATGGAATTAAGTAATTGTTCTGTAGCCATATAGCTAGGGAGAAGTGACCCAGATGTATGCTTGACTACCAGGGAAGGATAGCCAGGGTGCCTCGAAGAAATGGGTCAGATCTGAAAGCTGGCACAGAAAAGGAAGAGCTTGAAATCAATCAAATTGTCAAACCAATAAAAACTTCCTTGGGCACTATTAAAACCCAGCTTAGAGCTTCTCCTTTCCCTTGATACATCTCACCCTTTTCCTTACAGTAGTTATCTCTGTTGTTTTAACTTAAGTAAGCAGAAGCACTAGACTTGTATATATAGAAATATGCCAAGAAAGGGAAATGGAAGGTGAAAGCTTACTCAGAGTTCTCAGACTGTGACAAGGGAAGTCTCGTTTCCTCCTCACAACCTTCATTCCTACCTCAGCTCAACAGGTTTCCTCAGCGGACTTTGTATATTCTAAATTCTAGGCTCTGGTTTTCTCTCTTTTTCCCAGAATCCTTCTCTGTCTTCCTACTCTCAGCCTAAATCCTGCTCTTCCACTAGCCATAGCTCAAATCCTATTCACCATTCCTGCCTACATGATAATTCTAATGTTATTTGTGGAGCCCTTACTATATGCTGGACCCTGTGACAAACACATAATTACTAGATTTAGTTGCCACAACAATATCAGGTAGAAAAACTCCCATAAGTCTTAACCTACAGATAAAAAAAAAAAAAAACGCAAGCTACAAAGTAGTGAAATAACACCCCCCCCCCCACAGCCATATTGTGTAGAGGAAGCATAAGAGGAATCTGTATTTGTTGGTCAACTATGTATTTTTTAAAAACCAGTTTCACTGTTGGGATGTTTTGAAGCAAGTTCTTAGTGTTTGGTGATTAGTAGGTATCTTTAAGAAACTAAAGAGCATGGATCCAGCTTCACGGGTAAATTTCACATAATGATAACAGACTATATCACATATTGGGAGCTTCTGTTTTCAAACGATGTGTCTATTCCTCAACTTTATTATTTTTATACTCAAATAGGACCTAATATGAAGATTTAGGATATGGCTCAATAGCTGTGGGATGGTCTTAGTTTGATCATAATAGGTCAGTATGGCATCCTGGGAGAGAATTTAAAAAACATAAGCCATAGTTTCTATTATAAAAACATTAAAAATATGGCTTCAAAGGTCATTTAATGACATGGAAATAAGCTCATGGTGTGGTTGGTGAAATGCCAAGAACATAGAATCAACCAATAATTCCATTAAAATACTTGTTTATAAGTAATATTTAAAAGGCTGTGGTCCTAAGTATACCAAATGATAGAGTGGTTAGCTGGAGATGGTGAAATAATGTTGTGGTTTTAATTTTCTGCCTCAGACTTTCCTGTGTTTTCTAATTCTTCCTCTACAGTGAGAATGTGTTGCTTTTATAATCAGAAACCTAAAGCAGTATTTTCCCCTAAAACAACTAAAGCTTGTTCCAAGAAATGGCTGAGTCCATGTCTAGGACAGGAAAGGCTCAAAGTGAACCTTGGCATCTTGTCCCAGACTGTGAAAATGCTCAGGGATTAATGGGATTGTGTCAGAGGTTCCAGGACCAGCTCAAAGGGCCACATTTGGAGCACTTTGAGCCTCAAAGATAATGAGCAAAATGAGGAGCAACCCACTGAATAATTTTGGTAGAAAAAAGGAAGGAGGAAGGAAAGAAAATATGTGGAATAAGAAATATAGACATAATGACAATTGGAAAATTTTTCATTTGTAATCCCAACGTAATACCTGACTAAGGTAAGAATGATCAGTGGACGATAAACCTACCAGGGGAGAGGTGGCTGGGCACATCACTGTGCAGTTTACTTATTTATCAAAACCAGAAAAGACATTTCTGCAAGGGAGAGGCGTGGAAGATCCACTCTTAGTCAAATATCTAAACTAATACATTTTTTTAAAAAAGTTCCTTTAAAATATTATTCATTTAATTGCCATGAGTTCCAGGCCAGCCTTAACTATGTAGTAAAGTTTGGATCAGTCTGGACTACAGAGCGAGACACAGTCCCAAAAAATAGTATTATTCACTTAAATATTAGAATAAAAAGCTAAAGAATTGAAAGTAGTTGCCACAGGGGAGCCAGCATCAAAAAAGCCACACAGAGAAATGATGGGCTTTGGTTTCTTATTTATACACTTTAGGGATATATTGATTTTTAAGTCGGTGCTTATATTTATTTTTAAGAAGTTGATTTTTTTTAAAGAAAGGAGAAAGTGAGAATTTTTAAGTAGGTGCATATGTTTATTTTTAAGAAGTTGATTTAAAAAAGAAAAGAGAAAGTGACAGGTCCTGTGTGACACAATTTTTGGCGACTGTGGTTGAGTTAACTGAGAATCGGGGTTCTCCAAGTGCAGGTTCCCCGGGAGAAAAGCCTGAAAGGGAACAATTCAAGATGCAGAAGAGAAAACCAGCCTCGCTCAAGTTTTCACATTCTCTGGATGTGCAGTCTCATTCCACCGAGGTCAAACTTCCCCGCTTCCTCCGTGGCTTGTACTTGTTTCCTTTTCTCCTTGACAGCATCTTCCCACTCTTTTTCCTAACGTTGTCTGTGCTGTCTTACGACTTTAAAGTGAAGAATTTCAGTTTGAAAATAAAAGAAGGCCTCACTCCAAGTCTCCCCGTATGGTTTCCTCACTTCCTGGGACACAAGGTCAAGTCATTCTACCTAAAAGAGAGGCTGCCTACGACCACGACTTTTGTGGGTCCGTTTCAGGAGGGTAACAGCCCTCCAGCTAGTTGGAGATCTGGAAGTATCTGTTGCATTTTAACAGAAGGATAGTTCCCTTGAAGGACAAAAAAGTACATGTTGGTCTTTGCTGATGATTATCAAAAATCTTTTTTTATTTCCGTGGAAATGATAGCTAACTGGTAACTCAGTCACAGCATCCTGTATAGGTTTTAACTTCTTGCTACTCAAAGTGTGGGTCATGAGCCAAAGGGTCAGCCATAGCTGGGGGCTTATTGGAAACGCAGATTCTCAGGCTCCCTCCATACCAGTAGAATCAGTCTGTGTTTTACCAGCGTCCCTGGGGGGGGG